>PVJX010024811.1:0-27642 GCA_004027295.1 Dolichotis patagonum | reverse complement strand
AGAAACAACATCCAACCATAAGCTGTCTACAAGAAACCCATCTAACACAAAAGGACACTCATAGACTGAAAGTCAAGGGATGGAAAACAATACTTCATGCAACAGGAAACCAAAAAAAAAAAGCAGGAGTGGCAATCCTGTTGCAGACAATATGAATTTCAAACCAAGAATGATCCAAAGAGATAAAGAAGGTCACTACATACTAGTTAGGGGAAAACTTCAAGAGGAAGAGATAACAATCTTAAATATATATGCACCAAATTCCACAGCACCCAGCAATATAAACCAAATACTAACAGATAAGAAAAATCAAATAAGCAATAATACAATTATAACAGGAGACTTTAACACACCATTGACACAAAGGGACAGATCAACTAGACAGAAAATCAGCAAAGACATAACAGAACTGAATCACACCTGTGAACAAATGGACTTGATAGATGTATACAGAGTGTTCCATCCAACAACATCAGAATAAACCTTCTGCTCAGCAGTACATGAGACATTCTCTAAAATAGACCATATACTACCCCACAGAACATTTTTAAGTAAATGTAAAAGAATTGAAATTATCCCATGCATGTTATCGGGTTATAGTGCTGTGAAATTAGAAATTAATGATAAAGGAAATTGCAAAAAACCTACAAACACATGGAAACTGAATAATACACTACTGAGCAATCAATGGGTCACAGAGGAAATTAAAGAAGAAATTAAACAATATTTACAAGTAAATGAAAATCCAGACACTACTTACCGGATTTTGTGGGATGCAATGAAAGCAGTCCTCAGAGGAAAATTTATTGCCTTGAGTTCCCATGTCAGGAAGACAAAACGAACACAAATAAACAACCTGATGCTACAACTCAAACATCTAACAAAAGAAGAGCAAGCCAAGCACAAAGCCAAAAGAAGGGAGGAAATTATAAAGATTAGAGCCGAAATTAATGCAATGGAGACTAAGAAAACAGTAAAAAGGATCAATAAATCAAAGAGTTGGTTCTTTGAAAGAATAAATAAAATTGATAAGCCCCTGGCCAACCTTATTAAAAAAGGAAAGAAAAAACTCAAATTGATGCAATAAGAAATGAAAAAGGTGAAATTACTACAGACCCAGTGGAAATACAGAAGATCATCAACATCTACTTTGAAAACCTCCACTCTCATAGGTTCGATATCACTGAAGAATAGACAAATTCCTAGATACATATGAACTACCAAAGCTGTATCAGGAAGATATAAAACTGCTGAATAACCCAATTTCTATTACAGAAATTGAAAATGTAATTAAGTCCTTGCCTACAACGAACAGTGCATGCCCAGTTGAATTCTACAAGAAATATAAAGAAGACTTAACTCCAACACTCCTGAAACTCTTCAATGAAATAGAAAGGGAAGCAATTCTGCCTAAATCATTCCTGGAATCCAATATCACTCAAGTACCAATACCAGAGAAAGGCTCAGCTAAAAAAGAGAACCATAGGCCAATCTCACTGATGAACATAGATGCAAAAATTCTCATTAAATATTGGCAAACAGGATGCAGCAAATCAGCAAGAAAATTATACACCATGACCAAGTAGGATTCATCCCAGGAATGCAGGGATGGTTCAACATACACAAAACAGTAAATGTAATCCACCATAGCAATAGAGCCAAAAGCAAGAACCACATGATCATCTCTATAGATGCAGAAAAAGCTTTGAATAAAGTCCAACATTCATTCATGATAAGAACCTTACAGAGAATTGGAATAGAGGGTCTTTATCTCAATATGGTAAAGGCCATCTATGACAAACCAACAGCCAGCATCATAGTGAATGGTCAAAAACTGAAAGCCTTTACCTTAAAATCAGGCAGAAGACAAGGATGCCCATTATCACCACTGCTGTTCAACATATTACTGGAAGTATTAGCCAGAGCAATAAGACAGGAAAGAGAAACAAAAGGAGTAAAGATAGGAAAAGAGGAAGTTAAATTGTCATTATTTGGAGATGACATGATACTTTACATAGAAGAACCCCAAAACTCTATTGAACGACTCCTAGATATAATTAACAAATTCAGCATGGTAGCCAGATACAAAGTCAATAAACAAAAATCAATAGCATTTCTATACACTAACAACAAAAGTACTGAGAGAGCAATAAGAGAAACTACATCCTTTACACTAGCATCCAAAAAAATGAAATACTTAGGAATTAATTTCATGAAAGAAGTAAAAGAGCTGTACAGGGAAAATTATATTACCCTGAAAAAGGAAATCGAAGAGGACATCAGAAAATGGAAAAACATCCCCTGTTCATGGATAGGAAGAACAAACATTGTAAAAATGGCCATTCTCCCAAAATTACTATACAGATTCAATGCCATCCCAATCAAAATACCACTAACATACCTCATGGATCTAGAGAAATCACTCCTAAATTTCCTCTGGAACCAGAAGAAACCTAGGATAGCAAAGGCAATTCTAAGCAACAAAGGCAAGGCAAGAGGCATCACAATCCCTGACTTAAAATTATACTTCAAAGCTACAGTGATAAAGTCAGTATGGTACTGGAATGGAAACAGACCAGAGGATCAGTGGAATAGATTGGAAGATACAACCACAACCACAAACTCACTCAACCACCTTATCTTTGATAAAGGGGCCAAACATGCTTGCTGGAAGAATGACAGTCTCTTTAACAAATGGTGCTAGAAAAATTGGCTGTCCATATGCAGAAGACTAAAACTAGACCCATGTCTATCACCATACACTAAACTAAAATCTAAATGAATTAAAGATCTAAATATTAAAACAGAAACACTAAAACTGCTGGAAGACAAAGTAGGTAAAAACCTCAAAGATATAGGAGTAGGAATAGAATTCATGAACAAGAACCAAAGTACATGGGAAGTACATCCCAGAATCAATATCTGGGACCACATCTTATTAAAGAGTTTCTGCATGCCAAAAGAGATTTCCAGCACAGTGAAAAGAAAACCCACAAATTATGAAAAAAATCTTCATGGACAGCACCTCAGACAAGGGATTTCTCTCTATAACTTATAAAGAATTATAAAAAATCAGACCCTCAAAATTCAAAGACCTAATCCAAAAATGGGCATCTGAAATGAATACACAGTTCTCAGATGAAGAAATACAAATGGCAAATAAATACATGAAAAAATGTTCATCATCATTAGTCATGAGAGAAATGCAAATTAAAACCACCCTGAGATTCCATCTCACACCAGAAAGAATGGCCAAGATAGAAAACACTACCAACAACAAGTGTTGGAGAGGCTGTGGGGAAAAAGAAACTCTTCTTCACTGTTGGTGGGAGTGTCAACTGGTGCAACCACTGTGGAGGTCAGTCTGGAGATTCCTCAAAACCTGGGTATGGAAATCCCATTTGACCCAGCTATTCCACTTCTAGGCATATTCCCAGAAGAGCTGAAAACATCCTACCATAGTGATATATGTGCACCCATGTTTATAGCAGCACAATTTGTAATAGCCAGATCTTGGAAACAACCTAAGTGCCCATCAACTGAGGAATGGATAAAAAGTTGTGGCATTTTTATACAATGGAGTACTACTCAGCTATAAAGAATGATCACATTGAAGTATTTATAAATAAATGGACAGGACTTGAGACCATTCTCTTAAGTGAAATAAACCAAACTCACAAGGGTAAATACCATATAATCTCCCTAATATGAGATTTGGTAAGAGTATATAAGACTTTATGGTAAGCATGAGTCCCCATCTCACAGCTTCGAAGTCTTTCAAAGTTTTAAACCATCAGTTGGAATTGTTTTATCCTGTTTTGTTTGACTGTATCATACTTTATGATATGAATAGCTGTTTTGAAGAAAACAAAACATTGTGACAGCTATTGATGATTTAATATCATCCTTCTTTGAAGTCCTACCATGCTTTTTTTTGTTCTACTACCATTGATTCTATCACATTGTGTCTTATTGGAATTTGAATATGTGTGATAGCTCAAACAAATTTTTTTTTCTTTTCTAGCAAAAATTTGATATTACAGTACCCATTGAACATTTTCTGTTATTCAGTTCAGAAAGCCCTGTAATTCTTTCACTCTATGCATGGCTTTATACTATTGAGATATGTTTGATATTATTGTATTTGAAACTATGCTCAACTATAGCAGAGTAAGAGATATGGTGTTAGATACTGTTGATGTCCAGTTGACTTAATGTAAAGTACTGTGTTGCCTATGTTGTCCTGTCCTGATCTGCTCTGTACTGCCCCCTTTTGTTTTATTCTCTTTTAAATAAAAAATTAGCATTATAAATTTTACCATTAAATATAATGGTCTAGTCACCCAGTTGGAGATGAACTACTGTATTTCAATGAAAGTGACAATAGGCCAACGTTTTGATTCTTTTAACAAGCTTCTATGCAGTGAGGATATTGGAAGCATTTCACATAAATTTTACTTACCCTTTATTAAGGTCTATTTCCCAGTGAGGTAATTGACCTTTTAGAAATAGATGACTGTTAAGTAACAAAAAATTCAATTATAAAAGTAAATTCAGGCTCAGTATCCTAGTTTTGAATTTCATTTTGAACCTACTAGTAAGTATTCCTTGTTAGATCTTTATTTTTCTCTTCATTGGAAAGGCAACCTATTTTAGCAAAGCAAGTCCCCACCTTTATTCCAGGACAATGTTCCTAAATTGGGCTAGTTGACAGGTCCAACAGAGTCAACATTATATATCTCTGATAGTCATACACAAGGTAAAGCATAAAAAAAGCACAATATAATATGGGAGTGTACCCTGACCATCCACATGGGTCCCAGAGGAGCAAAGTCCCACACAGACAAGTGCAAGGCCCCATGTCATACTTCAGAAGTGTGCCCCAGCCAGTCATACTGGCCCTGGATGCTCCAAGCTCCACCCAACCTAGCACATGATTCAGTATCATACTTCAGGCGTGCACCATGTGGGTTTCAGAGGATCCAATCTTTGCCCAGCTCAGCATCCCAGCACACTATTGGGGAAGTGCCTGGCCAGCCACATTAGTCCTGTAGGAACCAAGAGCCACCCAGTCAAGCCACCCATCATAGGAGCACACTGGGTAGCCACACAGTTCCCTGAGGTTCCATTCTCCACTTACCACAGCAAAATTCCCAGGTGCCATACTTTGGGGGTTTGCCCTGGCCAGCTGCGTACATCTCAGAGGTTCTGAGCTCTATCAGCCCAGTGAAAGGCCCTGGTGCCATACTTTGTGGATGCACTCCAGTCAGCCACGCAGGTCCTGGTGGAGACAATTTGCACCCAACCAAGTGCAAAGTATAGATGTCATATGTTGGGATTACAACCTGATCAGTCATAAGGTTCCTGGCAGTTCCAGTCTTACCCCAGCCCAGAGAAAGACCCAAGTACCATACTTTGGGTGTGTGCCCTGGTTAACTGTGCAGGTCTTAGTAAAGCAGTGTCCCATCTATATTAGCACAACACCCTAGTGTCATCCATTAGAGGAATGTCATGGAGAACCTCATAGAATTTGTAGGAATTGAGCTCTACCCAGTGCAGTGCCCATGTGACATCTCTGGATCATCCCAGGGTATAGCCCAGAAGAGAGCCACTGAGAAAACCTTGGCCATCTAGGAGGATCCCATTGAACCAAGGGACGTGTAGTGGTTGATTGATTGTGTCAACTTTAGACATTTAGAAATTTAACTAAATGTGTTTAGCAACTCTATACCCAAGGGTGTAGAGGAAGACCCATGCTTGGGTGGGTCATAACCTGGAGGCATAAAAGGAAAGGAGGAAGGACAAATGCATTTCATTCTTGGGAGAAGCTCCAGTCTTCACCTTTGGTTGGACCTCATCTCCTGGCTTCCAGAATAGACTCTTCAGCTTTCTGACACAGATACTTCAGCCTTCCATCATAGAGCCTTCAGCCTTCTTTTGCAGACCCATCAGCCTGCTGGTGTGGACTTGAACAAGACATTAAGTTGAACTCCAGACCTTGGATTGAATCCTTCAGCCTCCATTGTGTAGACACCCTCTGTACACTTCCTCATCTGACTCTGTAACTGACCATTGTAAGCCAATCTTGTTGTTTCTTTTACATCTGTATATCTTGTGTTATATCTGTTCTCTCTAGTAAAACCCTGACTAATACAGATTTTGGTAATGGGAATGGTCCTAGAGAAACATAATTATAATAATGGCATTCCTTAATGACATTAGAGGTTCCTGGAGTTGGCTCTGCAATTTAGTGAAACCTGAAGACACCAAGGTCTCCCCTTCTACTTCTGTGGACTATACTGATAATCCTTGGCATGAACTGTTTAAACTAATACACCTCATAGATCCATTTGATTATCCTAATTCACCAATTGTGACATGCCAGAAATTTAGTGGCTCTGTACAAAACAATTTTGAATATCTTTGGCAGAGTAGACAATATAATGATGCCAAATGGTTGGTCTTAGCCTCTTTGGAAAAACTAATGAAGGAAAAATCCCATCTCCAGAAACAGATAAGAAATTTAAAAGTTTCTCAATGTGTCATGAGTGAAAATCTCCTCTCTTGTAGCAGCAAGGCTGAGATTGAAGAATCCCAAACACAGTCCCTCATAATTTGATTGGCTGAACTACAATGTAAATTTAATTTTCAGCCTCCAAGGGTATCTGAAGCAATGGTGAGGGCACTGGTAGAAAAGAATGGTATCCTATCAATTGGGATGGAGATGTGTGGGAGGATCCTGAAGAAAATGAATATCCTGAATTTCTGGATGCTAATGAAGTTATTTTGCCAGAGGGAGAGAGAGATTTCCCCACCTGAAGTGGTAGAGGCATCACCACCTCCACCCGCTGCTATGTTGGAGCCTCCTAGTATACTTAGGGAAGCTAATCCTGTGTTGACTAAACAGGATTATGCTGATGATCCTCGGGACCCACCCTCCAAACCCATTTTTGCCTCCAGGTCCATAACCAGGCTCGAATCACAAAAAGCTCCCAAAGGCTTATACCAGGAAACACAACAATGGTACCATTGAACTGGAAGCTAAGACTTCCCCCTAGTCATTTTGGTTTCCTCATGCCTCTGAGGAAACAAGGTAAAAAGGGACTCACAGTGTTGTCAGGGTTGAATGACCCAGACTACCAAGAGGAAGTTGGAATCCTACTCCACAATGGAGAAAAGGAATATACGTGGAGTACAAGGAGATTCCTTAGGGTGCCCTTTAGTACTACCATGCCCTGTCATTAAAGTCAATGGAAAATTACAGCAGCCTAATCAAGACAGAGTGACAAGTGGTCCAGAGCCTTCAGGAATGAAGGTATGGGTCACTCCACCAGGAAAAGTACCAAGACCTGCTGAGGTGCTTGCTGAAGGCCAAGGGAATACAGGATGGGTAGTGGAAGAAGGAAGTTCTAAATACCAGCTATGACCTCGTGATCAGTGACAGAAAAGAGGATTATGATTAGCATTTCTCCCCAAATATGGTTCTAATGTAGCATAATGTTAGACTTAATGCTGTTTTTTGGGAATTGTTAAAATTGTGTTATAATGTTAAGGTTATAAACTGATAGGAGTAAATATCAACCAAACAAAAGTTACATTGTATATTCTGGTAGGGGAATTAGTGCATTTCCATTTGTACTAAGGACAGTTATAACATGTTAGGCGCAATTATATGCATATCTGTGTATCTGGAACTAGTTTAATGAAATGTGTTTGGTTGCCAAATTGACAAGGGATGGATTGTAGTGGTTGATTGATTGTGTCAACTTGAGACCTTTAGAAGTTTAACTAAATTGTTTTAGCAACTCTATACCCAAGGGTGTAGAAAAAGACCCACCCTAGGTTGGGTCATCACCTGGGGGTGTAAAAGGGAAGCAGGAAGGACAAATGCATTCCATTCTTGGGAGAAGCTCCAGTCTTCCCCTGGGGTTGGACCTCATCTCCTGGCTTCCAGCATAGACTCTTCAGCTTTCTGACACAGATTCTTCAGCCTTCCATCATAGAGCGTTCAGTCTTCTGTCTCAGACCAACCAGCCTGCTGGTGTGGACTTGCACAAGACACTAAGGTGAACTCCAGACCTTGGATTGAATCCTTCAGCCTCCAGTGTGTAGACGCCCTCTGCACACTTCCTCATCTGACTCTGTGGCTCACCATCTTAAGCCAATCTTTTGCTTCTTTTACATCTGTATATCTTGTGTTATATCTGTTCTCTCTAGTAAAACCCTGACTAATACAGAATGGCAGAGGACAGCCCCTTTATCTTGCCATCACCTCAGGAACTTTAGCTCAGAAGAAACCAGGTGCATGACACACCCCTTTACACCATTTTACAGTCAATCAACATGGGAAGTGCCTTGGACCTAACCAGCTTGTCTGGAAGAACCTAGGAAAATGACAAAACAAAAGAGCAAATTTCAGTCTCAGACCTCCAGCCCACCAAGAACAAGCCCAGGAGTAATTGACATGGAAGATAATAGAAATTGTACAACTAAAATTTCTGAAATGATAAAACTGAAGTAAAAAAAATCCATAAAACTATAGAGGAAATTAGATCAGAAATAGTCTCTCAAGTAAAAATAAAGAAGTGAAAAACATAATGACAAAAAAGTTGAGTATATCTAAACAAGACATGGATTTTAAAAACAGAAGAATATAAGAAAATGACAGAAAGTTTGAATGAACAATACAGAAAATAATTAGAATGCAGGAAATATATTCAAAGAGATATTCAAGAAATTAAAAATTTCATCAAAAGCTGTAAAAAACTGCACAAAACTGAAGACAGACTGTCAGACTTCAAAAACAGGATGGTAACTAATGATCATGGCAGAAAAGTTCTCTTGATCAAGTTCTTCCTCTTGGTAAGCGGTGGCATGAGTGAGCAGTGGGCATGCCATAAATAGAACAATTCAGCATCTCTCAAGATAAAACCATGTTGGAACTTGGGGTGCTCAACAAGAAAGCAGCAAGTCCTTTTTCCTGTTATGTGGTGGTGCAAGTGAGCATCAGGTGCACCACGAAGGGAATGAGTTAATGTCTCCTTAGATCCTGCCATGCTAGAACCTAGGGGAATGAACAAGAAAGCAACAAGTCTGTCCTCCTGGTAAGCAGTGGCCTGAGCAAGCAGTACATGCACCAGGAAGAGAACAAGTCAACACCTCCTGAGATCCATCCATTTTGGAACTTGGGATGCTGAACAAGAAAGCAACAAGTTTTTCCTCCTGGTAAGTAGTGACACAAGTGAGCAGCAGGCACACCAGGAAAAGAACAAGTCAGTGTTGCTAGTGAGCATACTGGCATATGGGGTGAAAATCAAATGTACCATTACTCTCCCCTCCATTTAGTAAATTGATGGTGTTGAGGACATCCAGTATTGATAGCAAGTAAGACATTTAAAGCAACTAAATGCTTATATTGTTGGGTTGATTATGCTGACCTGAGGTCAGAGTTCTGAGCATCTCGTGGGAAGATGACATTATGCAATATGGCAAACATGAGAGATTACCTTCTATCTTCTCTTTGAAGGCAAACATTGTTTTTAATCTTTTGCTGTGTTGTGATCAACTGTCTTGCTGTATTCAATATTCTGTTTTGATTCTGTATTGATTAGGATTTATAATATAATTTTTTTGGTTTGGTTTGGTTTGGTTTGGTTTGGTTTAGTTATACCTGATTGAATCAACAAATTTGTGAAGATAACAAGATATACTATGGAACCTATTATGTTATCCTGGTATCCTGCCCTGAAGTCTTGTACAAATTTCACTGCATTGTTGTGATTGGCTTTTTCCTCTCTTGTTTTGTTGTATTTTAATACCTTCAAAATAAAAAAAAAGAAAAGTTCTCTTAAAAATAACAAGGAAGCTTTTTCTGCAGAACACCTTGAGGGGCCAGGAACTCCAGCCAGAAGCATGCCCAGGGCCTGCCTAGACACAATCTTCTCCTGTGACTCTCATATGACCTTACAGGACCAAGGAACTCCAGCCAGAGCTCCCATCCTTTCTCCCATATCCTTGGACTACAGCACATTAACTGTGCTAACTTGAGGGGAGACTCAGTGACTGCTTAACCCAAACAGAAGATCTCAGCAGGCTCTAGCCACTGTGGTGAGTATACCCTTAAAATGGAGGTGTACAGTGGGTAAATAGGGCCAGTAGTAAAGCTACCTCCAACTTACTGTAAGACATTGGTGCATCTGACAAGAGTGTAGGTGACTCCTTCCTGCAAGCAAAAAATATCAGGCAGAGTGAGGAGTGTGCCAATAAGGACAGTCCAACTTGGAGAATATCAAAAGGGCTTATGAGACAAACAGACACACAATAGGGAGACAGTAGGTTCTCAGCAAACACAAATACTATAGACAGGGAGATTTGGTGACCTGGAATAACCAGAAGATAATGTAATAGCAGGAACTAAAAGTTGACCTACATCAATACTACTGGGCTTAACATCCCAGGAAGAATATAGAATGCATGAAATGAGCCTTGCAGTGAAAAGTCAGGTGACTGGCCCACCTATGTGTTGTGAGACCCAGCAATTGGACAAATATCAACCTTACAGTAGGAACCCGAGATACACCGTAATGACAGTTGACATTAGTGGGTTAGAAGGACCAAATATTAACTAGAAAGGGGCAAATGGCAAAAAGAAATAGCAAAATGCAATCTCAAACATCCAGTGACCCAGGGGAAAGTACAGAAGGAGTTGAAATAGAGGACATCGAAAATAACACACCAGAAATCTCTGAAAAGATAGATAATGAAATAAAAAAATAACTCCATGAGGCTATAGAGGAAATCAAATTAGAAGTACTCTTCCATATAAAGACAGAAATAACAACCTTAGTAAAGGAGTTGCTGAGCACAGCTAAAGAAGAAATAGAGAAAAAAGTACAGGAGCATGGGAAACTGATTGAAATCTTGAATGAAAAACATAGAAAACATGCAGAATTCATTAAACAAACTGAAAGAGATATCCAAGAAACAAAAAATTCTATTCAAAGCTGTCAAAATCACTTAAATGAAGCTGAGGATAGATTTTCAGACCTCAAGGACAGGAACACAATTAGTGATCATGAAAGGATAGAGCTTTCAAAAATAACAAAGCAGCATGAAGTGACAATCCAGCAGTTTCAAGATGATGCCAAGAGAAAAAAAATGTAAGATTAATAGGTATCAGTGAAGAGGCATGAGAGAATGCAAATGATATAATGAAAAAATTCACAAAAGTATTAGAAGAAAATTTCCCAAATATGGGGAAAAATCTGATATGCAGATACAGTGAGGTATATAGAATGCCAAGCAGTCACAACCAACATAAAAATATACTCAGACATATAATAATTAAGGTTTCAGATATACAGTATACAAACAAAATACTTAAAGCTATTAGAGAAAAGACACAAATCATCTATCAAGGAAAGCCCATTAGAATCACAGCAAACTTTTCAGCACAAGCACTCAAGTCAAGACAAGCTTGGAATGAGATATTTCAAGACCTGAAAGAAAACAAATTTCAACCCAGACTGATGTACCCAGCAAAATTTTCATTCAAATTTAATGGAGAAACAAGATATTTCCATGACATATATCAACTGAAGAAATTCATGTCCACCAAGCCAACATTAGAAAGAAAATTGAAAGATATACCAGACCAAGATGAAAATGATCACAATTCTCAGAACAACAGAAAGAAACCTGCAAGTAGTACAAACAATTAAACAAGGGGAAAAAGCAGAAAGCAAACAATTGGAATATAACATGGCAAAGTCAAACCAGTACATATAAGTGATATCCATAAATGTAAATAGCCTCAATTTAACTATCAAAAGATATAGATTGACAGAATGGATCAAGGAACATGATCCCACAATATGATGTATACAAGAAACACATCTGACACAAAAGGAAATTCATGGATTAAAAGTCAAAGGATGAAAAACAGTATTCCATTCAATAGGAACCCAGAAAAAAACAAGAGTAACTATTCTATTTGCAGACAATGTGAACATCAAAACTAAAATGATTAAAAAGAATAAAGAAGGTCACTACATGCTCATTAGTGGAAAAATTCAAGAGGAAGAACAATTATAAAGATATATGTACCAAACACAGAGCACCTACCTATTTCAGACAGACACTAATGGACATGAAAAACCAAATACACAAGAACAGAATTATTACAGGAGAACATAACAGCCCATTGTCACAAAGAAAGAGATGAACGAGACAAAAAGAATTGAAATAATAGAATTGAATCATAGCTGTGAGCAATTGGACATAGTAGAAATTTACAGAGTGTTCCACCCAACCACATCAGAATACACATTCTTCTCCACTGTTCATGGGACATTCTGCAAAATAGACCATATATTATCCCATAAAACCTTTTTAAGTAACTGAAAAGGTATTAAAATAATCCCATGTGTACTATCTGAACATAGCACAATGAAACTGGAAACTAATGGCAAAAAATTGCAAAACCTGCATAAATACATGTAAATTATTTTTTTAATTTTATTTAGAGAGAAAAAACAAAACAAAACAGAATAAAGGGTAGCAACAATACAGAATTTCAAGGAAAAAAGGAAAAGGACAACAACAAAAAATCCTAAGAAATTATTACTTGACAAATTACATACTGACTTCTTGGAAATAGATGTTCAAATTACCAAGTTAAAACATGTAAAGTAGACATTCAAACAGTGACACTGTTAACAGTTCTGCTCCACGATCTGACAAAAACAGCAATATGGTCATCCATCTTACTCAAATATACATGCAATTATATCAAAAGGGTAAAAATAAACACAACAAAACAGAACAAAGCAGATCACAAGAAAGCAATGTAAGAGACATAAATTTCAAAACTAGACAATCAGAGATATTCACCCTCCATCACACTGACTCTTGCTTTCTTCCAAATAGTGGTCCATATTGTACAATACAGGGAATTCACATGAAACAACATAGTATGGAATTGATCTGAGCAGGATGACTAGGGCTCTTCAGGTCTTCGGGACCAGACATTAGGGAAGCTGAGAATGGCTGTCATAGTATCTCTCATTCTCCTCACATCGGTCCATACCTTCATATGTGTTGAACTTAAACAAGACAAAGCAAGCTAAAATCACTCTGAACAAAAAGTGATACTTTTGCTGGATTTCACATCATGACATTTTGGAATCAGCACTGGGTATTGTAGTGTTTCTTTTTCTTCAAAGTAGTTGTTCGTTTCAACATGTGTTATATAGTTTGTTCTCATAAACTGTTTATAAGCACTACACATGCATAAGTCTTTACATGTATACCTATCATTTCTGTATTAAAGGTAAAAACAAAACAAAGCAAGATAAAACAAAACAATTCCTAGAAAAGCATGAGGCTAAAAAGTCACATAAAACTGCAATACTAGGTGATGTACAATGGTTACCATGATGTCTCAGCAGTATATAACAACATTAATAAAAACGAAGCATTGGAGACATTATAAGACTTCAAAAGCAAGTAATAATCAAACCAGAATGGGTATCTTAAAGAATCATGTCATCTTCGTGTAGTTGCCTATACTCATAGATTTGATGCTATCAACCATAACAGATTTAAATAAAATCAGTCAATAAGAAGCAGCAATCTAACAAGCCAGATTCAAATAAGATCAGTCATAATAAGACAGTATAAGTTATAAAGGGCTTCAGATTAAGTTGATAAGAAAATCAGGGATGAGTACCATAATATGTCTTCTTATTGTTGGGATAGCTGAACATGTCCTCAAGTCTAGTGCAAGTAGACAAACTGGAACAGCACGTTGTCCATCCAAGCAGAGTGGTGAGAATAATGTAAATTTTAATCTTGTTACCCAATTAACAATATCATCTGGCTTCCATTTTTAGACAATTCCTCCCTTTTCACTACCATGGGGTGCACCCCTTGTTTTGGGTCCCACTGCCTCCCTATATAGAGCATCTCAATGGACCCTGTCTCCTGATCTAATCTGCCTATGTTTCCCTCTGTTAATATTTCAAGGCCATCTATACTAGAGCTTACAGACCATCATCTCTGCCTTATTTCTACTATTCTGTTTTCCTGCCATTGGTTGTCTATATTTCTGTTCCACTCCATTATCTGCTCCATTCACTGAGGCCTCTCTGCCACTGTTCCTGAAATGCTCCTATTCTTGTTATCTCTCCCTAGAATGTCCTTCAGTATTTTTTGTAAGGTTGGACTGGTGGTGCCAAATTGTCCTAATTCCTCTTTGTCATGGAAGCATCTTGTCTCTCCATTAATTTCTAGAGAGAGTTTTTCAAGATACATCAATCTGAGCTGGAGGGTGTTCTCCTTCAGCACTTGAATTACTTCACTCCAAGCTCTTCTTGACATGATTGTCTGTGTCGAGAAGACTGCTGTGATTTTGATGGGTTTTCCTTTACAGGTGATCTGTTTCTTTTCTGTGATAGCTTTTAATATTCTGTTCTTATATTGAATTTCTGGGATCTTGATTATTATGTGTCTGAGTGTAGCTCTGTTTTGGTTGTAGGTGGCTGGAGTTCTGTATGCTTCATCCCTCTGCATATCATTTTTTTCTATGCTTGGGAAATTTTCCTTAATAATTTCTGTGCATAGCCTTTGTAATTCCTCTGTTTTGATTCCTTATTCTCCATTCACATGTTTTATTCTTATGTTATAGATCCTCTTGTCATCTTCCAGTCTTTGTATCTTTACTACCTGATCCCTTGTTATTTTTAAGAGATCTTCCCTTTCATGGTCACACATTACCAGCCTGTGGTCAATTTTTGATAGTCTATCTTTGGTTTCTTTCAAGAAGTCTTTCCAGCTTTCTATGGAGTCTTTTGTTTCCTGATAATCTCTTTGAATCTGCTTCATGAGTTCTAGGATTTTTCTGCATTCTTCATTAATTTTTTCTCTCCTTTTGTGTTCCTCCATTCTTCTGTCTGTGTCTTCTTGAGAGGTGCCCAGCCTCTCTTTTATTAATATACTTTTCTCTTGTTTAATTTGAATTAATATTTCAGTTTTGGTCCCGCTTACGAGGTCCTGAAGAGATCTCTTTATGTCTGCTAACACTGTGTTTGATGTTGCATGTTTGCTGCCCTCTTTCTCTTTTGTATTTACCTCTCCTGGATCAATGTTGTCAGGGTTGGGGGCTGGGGATTTTTTTTTTATTTCTCTCTTTCGTCATGCTTTTGGTTCCTTCCATAAAAGTGTACAGTGTAATTCCCAGACCCTTTTCTTGTTGGTTAAGGCTCCTCTAGAGGGCTCAGGCTAGGAGTTTTGTCCTCTTCAATAGGCTATCAGAGATTAAAGTTCATGCACAGGCAGTGTGCACTGGCTCCTCCCCTCTGAGCCAGTCAACCTTTTCAGGCCTTCAATGTGTCACTGTCTGCCTATCTCAGGAAATTAATTTGTAGTGACTCAGTGGATCCCAGCCAGGGGTGAGGCCTAGTCCAAGCAGATTCCACCAATCCTCTTGACAAGGTGAGCAACCAACTGAAGCCACTTCCTTATGGAGTTAGGGCTGTCCTGCCCAAATCCAACATGTCATCCAATCAGTTTACCCTTTACTGTGGGAGGGTTTTATTCCCATCACTCACCGCATGTTGATGCCAGGCCCAAGAAACTGCTGGGCTCCCTGACCTCCGACTTGAGCGTGGCTGCAGTGTGAATTCACGGTGCCTCTGAGTGGGTCACATGCAGGGCCGATCCGTGCAAGCTGCATGCAGGGCTGTTCAGCTCCATGCTCCAGAGGCTCAAGCCAGTTGCTTTGCAGCAGGTCACTTGGATTCAGGTGGCTCGAGGAGGGTGCTGTGCTCACTGATCTTAGCTTCTCTGGTGATAGCCCCAGGACCCCATATTTGAGAGTTTTTTTGCACTTTAGTTTCTTCCTGGGTTGTGAGAGTCGATCTCTATCTGTTTGGGTCTCTCCAGCGTGTTTTATTCTGTCATTTGAGATGTCTCTCTCAGAGAGGGTCCCTCTCCTGCTACCTATCCATCTGCCATCTTTGGACTTCCCCCAATACATGTAAATTAAATAACAACTTTTTTAACAAACAGTGGGCTACAGATGAAATTGAAGAAGAAATAAAGCAAAACCTACAATGCAAAGAAATTGCAGAAACAATGTATTCTAGTTTGTGGATGCAATGAAAGCAGTCTTAACAGGGAAATATATGGCAATATATTGTCATATCAAGAAAACAGAATGAGCACAAATAAAGAATCTGATGCTTCATCTCAAGCTTCTAGAAAAACAAGAACAAGTAAAACCCAAAGCTCATAGAAGAGAGGAAATTGTAAAGAGTAGAGCATAAATCAATGCAGTAGAAATTAAAAAAAAAGAATTAATAAATAAAAAACCTCATTTTTTTAAAGAAAAAAATTGATAAACCTCTAGTTAACCTTGTAGAGAACAACAAAGAAAAAACCCAAATTCAGGCACTAAAGACTGAAAAGAAGAAAATTACTACAAGTCCCATTGAAATTCAAAACATCATGTATACCTTCTTTCAAAATCTCTACTCACATAGAGTGGAAAATGTAGAAGAAATGGACAGATTTATAGAAACATATGAACTACCAAAGCTCAGTCAAGAAGATACAGCAATATTGAATAACTCAATATCAGCTATTGAAATTGAAAGCATAATAAAAAAACTTACCAACAAAAAAAGCCCAGGTACTGATGGATTCACAGCTGAATTCTACAAGAAATTTAGAGAAGACTTGATGCCAATACTCCTTAAACTCTTCAATGAAATTGAAAAGGATGCAATTCTCCCTAAATCATTCTAGAGGCAAGTATTTCTCTGATACCAAAACCAGATAAAGACCCAACTAAAAAGAAGAATTATAGGCCAGTCTCACTAATGAACATTGATGCAAAGATTCACAATAAAATACTGACAAACAGAATGCAGTAAATTATCAAGAATATTATGCATCATGACCAAGTGGGATTCATTCTAGGAATGAAGCAATGGTTTAACATACAGAAATTAATAAATGTAATACATCACATCAAAAGACCCAAAAATAAATGTCATATGGACATCTCACTACATGGAGAAAAACCTTTTGATAAAGTCCAACAGATGTTCATGATAAAATCCTTTCAGAAACTTCAAACATATGTTTTCTACATCAATCTTATAAAGGCCATCTAAGACAAATCAACAGCCAACATTACACTAAATGTACCAAAACTAAAAGCTTTCATTTTAAAATCATAACAATGCAAGATGTCCACTATCACCACTCCTATTCAATACAGTTCTGGAAACACTAGTCAGGGCAATCAGACAAGAGAGAGAAATAAAATGAATAAAGATAGAAAAGGAAGAGTTTAATTATCATTTTTTGTGGATGACATGATACTCTATATAGAAGACCCAAAAAACTCCATTAAAAGACTACTAGAGGTAATAAACAAATTCAGAAGTGTAGCTGGATACAAAGTCAATGCTCAAAAATCAATAGCATTCCTGTACACAAACAAGAAACTCACCGAGAGAGAAATTATGGAAATATCACCCTTCACAATAGCATCTACATTAATGAAATTCTTATCAATCAATCTGAGTATGTAAAAGACCTATATCCTGAGAATTATGCTATGCTAAAATAGGAGAGTGAAGAGAATATCAGAAAATGGAAGGATATTCCTTGCTTTTGGATAGGAAGAACCAACACTGTGAAAATGGCCACATTCCCAAAACTTTGATATATATTTAGTGTAATTGCAATCAAAATATCATTAACATACCTCACAGATGTAGAGAAAACACTCCTAAAATTCATTGGGAAACAGTAGAAACCTAGAATAGTAAAGGCCATTCTCGGCAACAAAGGCAAGTCAGAAGTTATCTCAATTCCTCACTTGAAATAATACTACAAAGCCACAGTGATAAAATCAGCAGGGACCTGGCAAAGAAAGAGAACTGAGGATCTATGGAACAGATTAAAAGATGCAAGTATAAGTACAAAGACATTGAGCCACCTGATATTTGACAAAGGGGCTAAACGTGTTCGCTGGAAGAAGAATAGACTCTTTAATAAATGGTGATGGATAAATTGGCTCTCCATATACCGAAGACTGAAAGTAGATCCATGCCTATCACCATGCACAAAACTAAAGTCTAAATGGATCAAAGACCTAAGCATTAAAACAGAAACACTAAATCTACTACAAGATAAGTTAGATAGATGTCTTGCAGACATAGGGATAGGCAGAGATTTCATGAACAAAATGCAAGCTGCATGGGAAACACTTCAAGGAATCAACAAGTGGGTTTTCATATTATTGAAAGGCTTCTACACTTCAAAAGATATCACCAACAGAATGAAAAAAACCCCACAGAATGGGAAAGAATTTTAGCCAAGAGCCCCTCAGACAAAGGAATTATATCAAGAGCATATAAAGAATTTAAAAACATGAAGCACCCCAAATTCAAAGACCCTCTGCAAAAATGGGCACCTAAGATGAACTTACAGTTCTCAGATGAAGATATACAAATGGCAATCAAATACATAAAGAAATGTTCAACATCACTGGTCATTTGAGAAATGCAAATTAAAGCAACACTGAGATTTCATCTCACTCTGGAAAGAATAGCTGCCATCAAGAAAACAACTGATAACAAATGTTGGCAAAGCCGGGGTGGGGGAAGGAACATTTCTCCATTGTTGATGTGAGTGTAGACTGGTACAGCCCCTTTGGATATCACTATGCAGAATTCTCAGAAGAGTTGGATTGGAAGATCCATTCAGTCCAGCTAGTTCCCTCCTGGGTATTTTCCCAGAAAACCTGAAAAGTTCATGTCACAGTGATATGTGCACACAAGTTCATAGCAGCACAATTTGTAATAGCTAAATCTTGGAAACAACCAAGATGCCAATCAACTGCAGATTGTATGAAAATATGTGCTATTTTTATACAATAGAATATTACTCAGCTATACAAAAGGATGATCCTGAGGTGTTCATATTGAAATGGAGGCAACTTGAACCTATTCTCATAAGAGAAATAACTAAGAATCATATTTATGAATACTACATTGCGTCTCTAGTGTAAAAAGTAGTAAGAACTATAGGAGTAATAAAACCCAAAATGTTTAATTGCTGGTGTCAAAAGTAGAGGAAAAGTAAGTGCTTTCACAAATATAACTGCATGTGTGTTTAAGCATGTAGGATTAATAACCATATTGCTAAGTTTTTGTTGGTTCATGGAGTAAAAATGTTCACAGTTTCACTGTTTGAATGTCCACTTTGTGTGCTTTAATTTTGTAACTTGATCAACTAAGATGACAGCATGTAATTGGTTACCTCATGATTTGTCAGTGTTTATTTTATCTTTTTTTTGAATTTTGTATTATTGCTTCCCTTTTTTCTGTTTTTCTTTGTTTCTCATTAAATAAAATTTAAAAAAAAAGGAACAAAGAAACAGCAATTCAAAACTGCAAATTTATGCAAAGAAAAACAATACCAAATTGATAGGTGTCAAAGAACCCATAGGAGTTAACACAAATGATATAAAATGACTGTTTGCAGAAGCAATAGAAAATTTTCCAAACAATGGAAAAGAATCTGATATATACATAATTGAGGCAATGAAAAATGAAATTAGCCATAGCCTAAATAAATATATACATAGCCATGTAATAATTAAGATTCTAGTAACTCAGCAAAAGATCAAAATACTAAAAAGTGTTAGAGAAAAGAAACAGACTGCCTGTCAAGGAAAGTCCATCAGAAACGTTGCAGATTTCTCACCACAAACTTTCAAGTTAAAAATACCTTGGAGTGAATTATTCTAAGTTCTGAAAGAAAACAGCTTCCAACCCAGATTTATATACCTTGCAAATCTATCTGTCAAAATCAGTGAAGAGGATGCTGGAAAGATGGTGGCTCAATAAGCAGCAAAGTGAAAAGCCTCTCTGAAAGAAACAGGTAAGGTTCTGGAATATAGCAGCCTGGAGAAGACCAGACAGAAGCAGACGAATCCTCTTGACCCAGGAAGAATCTAAAATTTAAAAAAAAAAAGGAAAGAAAAGAAAAACGTGGACAGAAGGTTGTAACCAGATGTACTCTCACCAAGGCTGGTTCTGCTGTGTATAAAATCCCACGGGATTCTGAAGACTCACAGTAACAGTAAAGTTGAGGGTGGGCAAGCCCGAGGGCCTCAGTGGGAAGATGTGGTCATGGAGTGTAGAGGGAGATGAAAGATTTGCACTGGCTCATGATAAGTGTGGGGAATTTAGTCCACTTGTGGGAGTGGTGATTGTCCATGTGTCATTTTGGTGTTAGGCAGGATAAGCCTGGAACCAGAACTGCAGTCAGCTTCATTCAGCCACTCCTAATGCAGAGTAGATTGATGAGAAGTGCTAGGACTGAGTCCCACCCTTGTGCATGACCCAGTATCCAAGGATGAGTTTTCCCTGAAGCTATCCCTAAGTGATCTCATCCCTGTGGCACACACTAATGTGGTGAAGACTTCCAATTGTTGACCAGCTCAGAAGCGAGGGACCAGACTGCCCTGTCCTTGTTTTTACTCCAGTGGCAACCAGCAGACTGAGGAATTTCACAATCCCTAGTTAGCATGCTTCAGAGTAATTGCAACTAATACAGGAACTAATGGGGTCTCCCACTATCCACTTGTCTGGAAGAAACCAGAAGCATGACAAGAGGAAGAAACAAAAGGAAATCTCCAGCCTCCAACCCAAACAGTACTAATCAAGCAGATGTAAACACAGAAGAGATTGTGGGTTGCATACCTACAGTTTCTGAAGGAGCAGCATCTGGCATAAAGAATTATTTTTGTGGCATTATAAAAGAAATTATAACAGAAATGTTAATACAACTAAAGGAAGATATAAGAAAAATAATAAAAGAAATGCTGAGCACCTCTCAAGAAGACACAGATGGAAGAATGGTGGACGATAGAAAAATGAGGGAAATATTTGATGAAGAACATAAAAAAATCTAGAATACATGAAACAGATACAGGGAGATTATCAAAAAATTAAAAACTCCATTGAATGCTGGCAAAACTGCTTGAAAGAAACTAAAAATAGACTACCAAACCTTGAAGACAGGTTTGCAACATGTGATCATGAAAGGAAAGATGTCTTAAGAAAATAATGTCCAGATATATGAGGCATACTTCATCAAGCTATAGCCAAAATAAATCTACATCCAGACATATAATAATCAAGATCCCAGAAATTCAACACAAAAACAGAATATTAAAACCTGTCACAGAAAAGAAACAGATCACTTATAAAAGACAACCCATCAAAATCACAAAAGACTTCTCAACACAAAACATCAAATCAAGAAGAGCTTAGAGTGTAGTATTCCAAGCCCTGAAAAAAAATAAACTCCAACCCAGATTGATGTACCCTGCAAAACTGTCTCTCAAATTTAATGAAGAAACAAGATGCGTCCATGACAAAGAGGAAATGGGGGTGTTCATGATCACTAATTCAACCCTACAGAAAATATGGAAGGACATTCTAGAGAGAGAGAAATAAAAGACCATGGCTTCAGGAACAGTGGCAGAGGGGGCTCACTGAATGGAGCAGACACTGGAATGAACGGTAAAAGTAGACAAACAATGACAGAAAAATAACATTGCAGAGATAAGGCCAAGAATGTTGGCCAAAATTGCTAAAATGGATGGACTTGATATACTAATAAAAATAAAAACATGCAGAGTGGATCAGAAGATAGGTCCCATCAAGATTTTCTATATAAGAAATATAAATAACCTGAAAGAGAATTTATGGACTGAAAGTCAAAGATGAGAAAATAATGCTTTATGTGACAGGGAACAAGAAAAAAGTGGGGGTGGCTTGCCCTTCAGCTGCAGATTGGTTGGAGAGACACAACAATTTATACAATGGAGAACTACTCAACTGTAAGAAAAGAAAGCCTAGAGGATTTTGTAGGTAAATGGATACATCTTGAGATCAAGCTCAGGGGTAAACGTTTCAGAACCACTTAGGTGAATAGTGTGTTGCTTCCTTAATCTAAAACTAAAGGATATAGTGCCATACAAACTGGACAATGTACCCTGTGAAAGAAAAAGGGGAGGAATTGTCTAAAAATGGAAAGCAGAGGACATTGTTGATCTTGTAGCATGGTTTGAAACTCATATTGTTTTCTTCATTCTGTTTAGTTTGGCTATATTATATTCCAGTTTTTCTACTTGTACTTGATTTGAAGACATGTACAGCTATTCCAAAGATAGCAAGATTTACTATGGTACCATTTTTAATTTCCTGTTAACTTAATCTCAAGCCCTGTATTGCTTTCACTGTCTTGTTTTTACTGATTTTATTGGAATCTGTTTTATTTGATTGTATTCTTTTCTTGACTGATTTTATTCGAATGTGTTACATTTGATAGTATCAAGTCTGAGACTATAGGCAACTACTCTGAAGACAATAATATTCACTATGATATGTATTTTGGTTTTACTACTACCTTCTTTTTAAGTCCTACAATGTCTCCAATGTTTTGTTTTTATTGATTTTGTTCTGTACTGCTATGGTGAATTTTATTGTGTCTGATGATATGAGCAATTCTATGGAAGATAACAAGAGACATTATGGTAACCATTGTAGATTACCTTGTATTTTTGATTTAAGTCATGTGCTATATCCAGCCTTTTGCTTTGACTGAGCACATTTTTTCCTCATTTGGTTTTATTCTCTTCAAAATGAAAATTAAAAAAAATCAATGGAGAAATAAAATACTTCCCTGACAAAGAACAACTGGAGAAATTCATGACCACAAAACCAACAATAAAAGGTGTACTCAAAGATAACATAGAATGAGATAAAGTTGGCCACATTTCCAAGAACAATAGCATAAAGAAATCACAAAACAGGAGAAGCACAAAGAGAGAAAGCAGAAAAGCAGAAAAGGAAGATACCATGACAAAGAAAAGTTAGTGCATATCAGTTATAGTTATCAGTGTAAATGGTATCAATTGACCAATCAGAAGAAACAGACTTGCAGTGTGGATTAAGAAACCAAATCCAACAATATGTTATATGCAATAAACACATTTAACTCAAAAGGAAACTCACAGACTGAAAGTCAAAAGTTGCAAAACTATATTCCATGAGATAGGAAAAAACAAGAGTAGCCATTCTATTTGCAGATAATAAGAACATCAAACCAAGAATAATCAAAAGAGATAAAGAAGATCACTAAATACTTGTCAGGGTAAAACTTCAAAATAAGAGATAAAAATAATAAATATCTATGCGTCAAATATGAGAGCACTCAGATATATCAGACAAATAGTAATAGTCATAAAAATCATATAAGTAATAATGAATTTATAATGGGAGACATCAACACTCCATTGTCAAAAAGAGATAGATGAAATAGACAAAAATATCAACAAGGAAATAACGGAATTGAACCAAACTTGTAAACAAAGAACTTAGTATAAGTGTGCAGAGTATTCCACAAAACATCAGAATACATATTTTTCTCAACTGCAAATAGGTTGTTCTCTAAAATAGCCCATATCCTAGTCCCCAGTATATGCTTAAGTAAATGTAAAAGTATTGAAATTATTGCATGCTTTTTTTGTCTGGCCATAGTACAGTACAATTGGTATTTAATGACAAAAAAGCCACAAAACCTCCATAAGCACATAAAAATTAAACAGCACTCTCATAAATAACCAAAGGGTCACAGAAAGAATTAAAGGAGAAATACAATTTCTACAATTGAATGAAAATTCAAATCCAAGTTATTGGATCCTTTGGGACACAGTAAAGCAGCCCTCAGTGGAAAACTCATAGCAGTGAATTCTCACCTCAGCAAAATGTAATGAACACAAATAAAAAATGTAGAGCTACACACCAAAGTTCTAAAAAAATAAAAACAAGTGAAGCCCAAAGACCAAAGAAGGGATGAAATTATAAATATGAGTAGAATTGAATGAAATTGAGAATAAGAAAACAATATATAGAATTAATGAATAAAAGTCCGTTTTTAGAATAAGTAAATAAAACTGATAAAGATAATCCCCTAGCTAACCTTATGGAAAAGAGGAAATTAAAAATTCAAATCCATGTACAAAGAAATGAAAAGGGTGAAGTCACTGTAAATCCTGGTTAACCTGATCAAATATTTTAAAGGTAAAACTATGTAATACAACAAGCATTGTTAAATTCCTATTATCTTATTTTGACATCCAGTATCATTATTTTGTTGTTGTCACTGTTGTCATCTTTGGCTTTTGTTGTGTTTTCTGTTTGTTTGCTTTATTGATTTCTAATTTTTCTGTGTTTTTTTTCTTTAAAATAAAGTTTAAAAATCACATCCACAAAAATACCATAAACTATTTTTACTTTCATAGTCACGCTAAAGTGGTGGTACAGTACAGTATAATTGTCAATAAACTATTTCCATTTTTTTATGATTATTTCTTTGCTTTTCCTAGCAGTCCACACCATATCACCATTGCTTTTCCTCTTGCTTCTGGATATGCTGAGCTCTGATTGAGCTCTGCACCACAGAACACAATCACACAGTACAGTAAGCACATAGCACACAACTCTCAAAATGTACAGCAGACACATGATCTACTTCTGTGATTTGTTTCCATCTTTGAAAGTTTGTAATGTGAGGTCCATTCATACCTGTGAAAGTTAGTAAGCCAAATGTTTGTAAGTTGAAGACTCACTGTATTTTATTTATATACATTTCTCAGTGCTGTGTACTGCTAAACTTTAGGTACATTTGATAAAATGACCTTCCTTTGAGAGATGGAAATGTATGATGTTTTCAACATGTATTCTACATTACTAGAGGAACTTATTCGAAATTCATGAACAGTTGATCAAATATCACTTGACTAAATGACAAAGACGAAAGAACATGCATAAGAATCAAAGAATTGGCAATGTGATTGATATTTCACTAAAGTAGTGTCTGGTAATTTATTTTCTTACTTTGCAAACATCAAGCATTTAATTTATTTGTCTCTGCAAATTAAGTAATCATATGTTGATCTGAGACCATTCACTTGCAGCTATAGTTGTGTGGCACCTGAAGTGCATGGACCATTTATTCATTAGTTACTATTCCTATTGGCTTACAGTTATAAGGACAGATATTTCCATGTGAATGTTCCTGGAGAATTCCTTTCAACATTGATGAAAATGCAAATAAATAAGAAAAAATTTATTGGATTTTTAAATATGAAGCCTAGGTAGTCATCTTACTTAGAATTTGAATTTATTATCAGTTGTCTTGGCATATTCCTGCAATCTCAGTAGTTGAGAAGTTGAGGCAGGAAAATCTCAGAGAGTTCAAGATCAACCTGGGCTACATAGTGAGTTTAAAGCCAGCGTAGAATACATAGAAAGACTCTGCCTCAAAAAAATAGGCGAGTGGAGATATGGTTTTACTACAAATGGTATTATATCAATCTTAAACAGAGACAGTAAAGTAATTTATGAATAAGATTGGCAGAGATAATATTTTAAAATACATGCATTGTAGGCATGGAAATATACAGAAGTCAGTTTAGACTTACAGCCTTAAGAAGAAACAACCAGAAAACCTAAAGAAAAATTATCTATAATAATAAAATTCAATTGATCATAGCTTTGTTTCAAAATGACAATCTCTAGAATTCTTGAGTTATAGCATGTATATGAGCTATACACACACACACACACACACAGATTATTTGAGTTGGATAACTCTGAATATATGGCATTAATAACCATGAAATCACATAAGCATTAAATTCTCATGATTAATTTTCAATATTGGAAGATATGCAAGAATCAAATACATACTACTTGCGAAGTAAAAGACATACACCAATCAATTCTACTATTCTGCTGAGAAATCTTAGTATTTTGGTGGGACAAAAAGGAATGAAGCCTCTTAGTATCCTGCGTGGAGGGAAGGTAAACAGAGTAGACAGATCCTCTTTGGTGGATGTGGATCAAGGAATAAAGTATATTTGGCATGCATTTTGCTTTCTAAAATTTTTCTCTCTATAGAGAGATGTGGCATGTTCTTGGTGAAATGATACCATGACTATCATTATTCATGACTGCTATGGTCTGGAGGATCTTCTGGAGGGGGAAAGATGGAAGACCTATAAGTAGGAGGATATAGAGCCTCTCTGAGAGAGACAGCTCAAATGCAAGAATAGAACACCCTGGAGAGACCCAAATAGAGGTAGATGGATTCTCTCAAACCAGAAAGAAACTACTTGAATATGGGGTCCCAGGGCTACCATTAGATAAGCTAAGATCTATGAGCACAGCACTCTTGCCAGGCCACCTAAATTCATGCCTGAGATTGACTTGAGTGACTGAACCCTCACCAATGAGACTGGAGTGAGTGGCGCCAAGCATGAAGCTGAACCACCCTGCGAGCAACTCACCAGAACCGGCCCTGCATGCTACTGACCCAGAGGCAACTTGAATTCACACTGAAGCTGCACTGAGATCAGAGGTCAGGGAGCCCAGTAGTTCTCAGGGACTGGCATCAACCCTCAGTGAGTGATGAGAATAAGATCCTCCTTCAGGAAAGGGTAAACCAACTGGATGACATATTTCAGTTGGGCAGGATGGTCTTAACTCTGTAAGGAAGTGGCTTCCATTGGTTGCTCCACTCATGGAGTGGATTGCTAGGATCTGCTTGCACTGGGGTGCATCTCTGGTCGGGACCCAGTGGGTGGTCAAAAATCAATTAATCCCCTGAATGCAGCGCACACTGACGCAGTGAAAGCCCATGAAGGTTGACTGGCCTGCAGGGTAGGAGCCAGTGTATATTGCCCTTGCTTGCACTTCACTCTCAGATAGCAGATTGCAGAGGGCAGATGCTCCTAGACTGCATGCTCCAGAAGAACATTAACAAACAAGAAAAAGAACTGGGAATTACACTATACACTTGTATGGAAGGAAGGAAAAACATGACAAGAGACAGAAATAACAAAAAGCCTCCAGACCCCAAACCTGAGAATATTGATCCAGGAGAGGCTAATATAAAAGAGATTGAGGACACCAAACATACAATATCAAACACAGCATCAGCAGACATACAGAGATATATTTGGGACCTTGTAAATGAGATCAAAACTGACATATTAATTCAAATTAAACAAGAGATAAGTAGATTAATAAAAGGCTGGGCACCTCTCAAGAAGACACAGACAGAAGAATGGAGGAAATGTTCCTGAAATGCAGAAGTCAGTATGTAATTTGTCAAGTAATAATTTATTAGGATTTTTTATTGTTCTTTTACTTTTTTCCTTGGAATTCTGTATTGTTGCTACAATTTATTCTGTTTTTTTTCTCTGTAAATAAAATATAAAAAAGAAGAAGAATGGAGGAACACAAAAGGAGAGAAATGTTCAATGAAGAATAAAAATCAAACCTAGAATTCATGAAGCAGTTTCAGAGAGATTATCAGAAAACTAAAGACTCCATAGAGAGCTGGCAAAACTGCTTGAAAGAAACCAAAGATGGCGGAAGTCTCCCAGAAAGCAGCATCTCAGGCTGTATCTTTGGGACCCGAAACTCTCGGACCCGGAGAGTGGCCTGGGCTGTTTGGATCGAAAGTCTGCACAGACCTGCATCT
>PVJX010024810.1:0-27636 GCA_004027295.1 Dolichotis patagonum | reverse complement strand
ACAAAAGAAGCAGCATTTAGAAGAGCAGCTACATAGTAAACATGATATAACTGTTAAGTATTACTATGTTAAATAATACTACATATTCTTTAGAGATTAATACATAAACAACTATAAAATGGAGTTTGTTTATGTTATACATAAAATACAATAATGTACATGGCAATGAAAATCAGGACAGTGATTTTCGTTGACAGTGAAGGAGACAGATACATAGGAGACTTCAACTTTATTTCTAGTACTTTATTTCTTAAGCAGGAAAGATACAGAAAAGATAAAGATACAGGAAAATGAGCCATATTTCCTATTTTTGTATGTCTGAAATACTTGATGACAAAAATCTATGAAAATATTATAAACTATGATACTTTGACAGTTTCCCTGTCGTTTTAGATTTGCTTTAGCTGCTATACCTTGCTAAAAGCTTGCTTCTAATTTGCCTTTCCCAAAGCACATGCTATAATCCATAGGTTACAAATATTAAATACAACCCAAAAAAAGCATAAATGTGCCTTCACTAAAGTCAAGAGGAATGTGAGGAAGGATAGATTATTAGACATAATGTTATATCCAAAAATCAGTCCTCATGAAGATTTTCTTATTTCTCACTAAAGACAGACAAGATACATCTTTTGACCTATGTGGTGACTCTACATTTTGAAACTGCTTGCTCTTGGGTATTCAGCCCTTTAATACTGATTATACAGTCAATATTAAAGGGCTGGGGATGTGGCTCAGTAGTAGAGTTCTTGCTCTATATGCACAAGGCCCTGGGTTCAACCCCTAGTGCCACAAAAAAAAAAAAAAAAATCAAACTATGTAGTCATGTAAAATCAAACCATATTAAGAAAGACAAATAGTTTTTAACATTTGAAGTTTCATTAGGTCACTACAACTGTCACTGACTCATCCTGTATTTCTATTTTCATAATACATGCTGGTGTGCACACTCAAAAAGTTTGAGATTTGGGCATTCAGAGTTTTGGGTTAGGGTTGCTAAACCAGTAAAATCTATGCAAATATTTTAAAGTCTGAAGAAGAAATAATCCCAAATTTGAAATTACTCCTAGGAATTTTGGATAAAGACTATGAGGGGGGCGGAGGGGACTACTGGGCAGGTACCAGGAATCAAACTCAGGACCACACAATTGCCAAGCAGGCACTAGGCCACTGAGTTAAATTCCCAACCCCAGATAAATGATATAAAGTGGGGTTTTTTTTGTTGTTGTTTTCAGTTTTACATTGCACTAATACTTGATAAGCTGTATAAACAATAATAGCAAAGAAAAACAGCAAGGTCATATCAGCCTTGGTGATTACTTAAAAAGCATGAAATTCAGAATAAGATGCTTTTCTAACATATAATGTTACTTTTCTTTTGGTTTTTTGAGATGGTCTCGCTATGTAGTTCAGTTACCATGAATTCACAGCACTCCTGCCTCAGCCTCCCAATTGCTGGGCTTACAGGCATGTGCCACCAAGCCCGACTCTTGACATGTAATCTTCTAAATTCAAAATTATCTATCTACAAAATGGAACTTACTAACACTACTCAAACACAAGCAATTAGATTCTTTTTCTTCACTAGCTTTATTGTGTATAACAGACAAAAACTGTATGTCCTTAAGGTGAACAATTTTGGGGGGGAAGGGGAGGGGTTACCGAGGATCGAACTCATGACCTCGTGCTTGCTAGGCAGGCATTTGTGCCACTGAGCTAAACCCTTGGCCCAAGGCGAACAATTTGATGATGTGATATATGCATACATTATGAATGACAGCCACAATCAAGCTAATTAATAAATTTATTACCAGGTGATTATCTTTTTCATGTAGAGAATCTAGAAGAGCTCTGTTAAAAATTTTATAAATACATTATTATTAACTATAATCACTATTCTGTCAAGAAGGAATCCTGTGTAACTAAAATGTTTAAATAAAAAATTAAGGACATTTGTTTATTGCCTAAAAAAGAACTCTAGGGCCAGGGATTTAGCTCAGTGGCTTGAGCGTCTGCCTGGCAAGCACAAGTCGTGAGTTCGATTCCTGGTACCAAAAAAAAAAAAAAAAAAAAACTCTAGCATAAACTAAAGCATACAGGTGGTTTTGTAAAATAACAGTATGGTGGTACACATGTATAATCCTAGCACTTGTGAGACTGAGGCAGGGGAATTATCAGGAGTTTAAAGCCAGCCTGAGCTACACAGTAAGTTCAAGGACAGTCTGGAATACACAGTAAAAATCTGCCTTTAAAAAAAGTGCTGCCAGGGGCAGCTAACACAGGCCTATAGGCCCAGCTACCTGACAGCCCAGGGCAGGAGCATCACTTGAGCCTAGGAATTTGGGAAACAGCAAACAAAGTAACAGCTTCTCTAAGCCCTTTACTGGCTATTAGAACAAGCAGTATTTTTCAAGACAGCTTTTACCTAGTTTACAAACGGAGGCTATAACTTAGGCAATATAGTATCATAACGTAATTTGAAAACTCCTTCATGTATGTCGTAATGAGAACCTTATTACTGAACAGCGTAATATTTTCAAGGTTCAACTTCAAGCACAATGTGCTTTAAGAGAAAGAAGTAGGAATACACACAAAACAATTAGTCTGATATTGCTGGTTCCATCTCAAAAGAAGTATAGCCAAAACAGGTACTTAACAGACAACTGTTTACATGGACATAGTATATTAATTTGTTGAATCACTTGGGGTAAGTGAACAATTTCTATATTTAAGCGTATAAAATACCGTCATGGTAGAAACAAATATTTTCCAGATTTTTCTAAGTTTACTCTTTCCTTTGGAAAGAAAAAAGAAAGATTAACATTTTCTTAGCTTTCAAATATAAAAGAGAAGCTGGGCGTGGTGGTGCACGCTTGTAATTCGGGAAGTTGAGGCAGGAGGATCACTGCAAATCCGAGGCCAGCTTGGGCTACAAAGTGAGTTCAAGGCCAGCCTGAACTGCACAGTGAAACCCTGTTTCAAAAATCTCGCACACACACACCCCAAACATAAAAGAGAGGACACTGCATGATACATTTTTCTGCTATTAAAGGTCAGAGGTACCCTGCAAATCAAGTGACCCACCTGAGGCTCACCTATCACATGAGCTCATTCATCCTTCCCAAATCTAGGCAATTCAGATTCTGTACAGAGCAAATTCAACCAAAACTTAACCCAAAGACAGTCATTAAAATTAGTGTTTCTAATTATTAAGAAAGAAACTATACTTATATAAGCATACAAGTACACAAGTATTCTACAACATATAAGTATGCTATCAACATAATGCATTTTCCTTCATAATAAATAATAAAATTTCCCCTGGCTAACTCCAGAATTCTGCTTATATCGTAATGTAACAAAAATATGAGTAATTAACAAAATTATAGGAGTATTTTTTTTTTAATTTTATTTAAAGAGAAAAAAATACAGAAAAAAGGGTAGAAACAATATAAAACTTCAAAAAAAAACCATAAATCACTAGTTGACAAACCACATACTGTCCTCCCAGAAATAGCTGTTCATGTTACAAAATTAAGGCATACAAAGTGAACACACAGTGAGGCTGCAAACAGAAAAAAAAGGATAGAATAAAGCCAATAGAGACAGTATAGTGAAATCGGCACAGAACATCACAGCAGGTCACCAGGACAAAAGTAACAGGCAACATTGTATACCTCGTTGTATTCACAATAGTTGTTCTTCTACTAGGTAGAGCAAAATCAAAGAAATACACATTATAGAACACATCAACACAGAGTATTGAATAGAGCAACACCGTTAATAAGGACAAAGCAAAACGGCGATAAAAATATCTGCCTTCAGAGACAGTAGAAGGAAACTCCCCCGACTTACTGTACCAAATATGGTCACCTCCTAAGAGATACCCAGATCCCTGGATCCCAATTGTTAACCGGGGTGGAGGGGTATGTGGTATGTTTGGTTCTAAGCCCGCGCCCCGGTAGGCAGCAGGCTGCTTACTGGTTGGCTCGGCGCCCCAAGTTCCAGCATGGCGCGGATCTCAGGAGACGCTCTTGCTTCTGGTTTCCCCGCCCTGGGGTGGCCGCGGCTTGCCAGACCACAGTCACTTTCCAGGGCGGCAGGCTGCTTACTGGTTGGCTCGGCACCCCAAGTTCCAGCATGGCGTAGATCTCAGGAGACGCTCTTGCTTCTCTATAGGAGTATTTTAACAGCATACTACGCTGAATGTGCATATTCATTTTCATCTCTATCATGAACGAAATAAGCTTGGGGCTAGCACATTTAAACATCACTGTTTCCAAGGAAAATATACTGTGTGGTAAAAAGGTATTAAAAAGACAATATGAATATATCTCTATTCATCTTGTCTTCCTTTCCTGTCCTTTCCAATTTCCATTGCTAAGATTATAAAGCATAGGAGTTGTGGGCTGGAGGAGAGGTGGACTCAGGAAAGAAAAGTAAGCCAAAGCAACACCTAAAGCTGGAGCAGGAGACATTATCAGATTCCTACAACCCAAAACTATACTTGACAATACAACTGGCTCTAAATCACATTTCCAGTACTTGAATTACCATTCCTTCATGGACAGATCAATCAAGCAAGCTAGACATGTTTGGCCACCTTTTTACCAATCTTTCATTACCATGAATTCAGCTCAAATTAAGAAAGAATAGCCAAGCCAGGTGTCGTGGTGCACAGCTGTAGTCCCAGTACTCAAGAGGCTGAGGCAAGAGGATTGTTGCAAGTTTGACACCAGCCTGAGCTACAAAATGAGCTCAAGGCCAGCCTGAACTGCATAGCAAGAACCTGTCTCAGAAAGAAAAGAAAAAAGACAAGACAAGACAAAACAAGACAAGACAAGACAGGCATGGTGGTAATCCCAGCACTCGGGAGGCTGAGGCAGGAAAATTACTGTGAGTTTCAGGCCATCCTGGGCTACCTAAGTGAATTCAAGGCCAGGCTGGACTACACAGTACGACCTTGACTCAAAAAAAAAAAAAAAAAAAGGCAGCAATCAGACATAAAGCACATAAACTATACCACAAATCCCAATTCCTATTAGTAAAAGTAGGTGTGGTAAGACATACCTATAGTCCCAGCTACCCAGACAGTGAGGCAGGAGGATCCCTTCAGCTTAGAAGCTCAAGACCAACCTGGGCAACACAGTGCAGAGAGACCCCCTTCTCAAATACCTCAAAATTATAGGATGTGTTTTAACTGATTACATCAAAAATTGAAAAGATTCATCCTTCTAGAAAATGAAACTTGGTTGACTACGTAGGAGGAAGGCTTTTCATTCTTTTTGTTCTTTTTAAATATAGAACCATAAGAATGCAATGATTGCTAAAGTTACAGAATCAAAGCATAGAAAGTAGCTAGACACTCAAACATTGACGGTACAAACTCGTCTGTTCAATGATCTAACAAAAACTCAGTAATATGGTCATCTGTTTTACAGACTATACATACCATTATATTCTTTAGAGAACTTTCCTTCCTGTTCACTTTTATAATATCTATTATACGATTTTATGATGTTAATTTTTTTTGAACTCTGTCTTCTACTTTTCTTCTTGTTTTTTCTATTTTGTCTTTTTAAAATTTTTTTTCTTTCTCTCTTAAAATAAAATTAAAAAATAAAAAAAGAAGAAAAAAAAGAATGCAATGATTGTAATGTAATACCAGCTATTCAGTACTTGAGGCAGCAGGATGGAAAGTTCAAGGCCAGCCTGGAAAACTCCACCAGACAGTCTCTAAAATAGAAAGGACTGAAGATATAGCTAAACACTCCTAAGGTTCAATTCCCAGTATTGTTTTTTAAAAATGTGACAACTGTTTAAAACTAGAGAAAAAAAAGAGAGAAATAAAGGAAAAAGATAAATTTCCAAAGTGCCCTTACAATCTTATCATACTGATGGAGACTCAATTTTGGCAAAGACTAAAGTTGTAACGACCATACAAAACAGTTCATCTACAAACCCAATAAAACTATGTTATGCATCTCATAAAACAATGTTGTACATCTCATACCAGAACTAAGATAATACAAATGACAGATCAATTATGCACATGTAATTACAGATGAGTTTTCAGAAAAACAGTGTTAACTGTGGAACCAAAGACACCTGCATTTAAAACTTAGCTTCGAAGCCAACCATGGTGGCTCAAAACTATAATCTCAGCACTCGGGAGCCTGAGGCAGGAGGACTGTTGCAAGTTCCAGACCAGCCTGGGCTAAGAAGTGAGCTCTAGGCTAGCCTGAACAGTATATAATGAGACACTGTCTCAAAAGAAAGAAAGAAAGAAAGAAAGAAAGAAAGAAAGAAAGAAAGAAAGAAAGAAAGAAAGAAAGAAAGAAAGAGAGAGAGAGAGAGAGAAAAGAAAAGAAAAGAAAAGAAAAGAAAAGAAAAGAAAGAAAGAAAGAAAGAAAGAAAGAAAGAAAGAAAGAAAGAAAGAAAGAAAGAAAGAAGTGAAACTTAGCTGTTCAGTGATGGCAAATATTTTAGAGCTTTCAATGATAAACAGTTGGCTATGGCACGTGTGCTACAGGTTCGCCACCAAAGACCTAGTTTATTTACCTGGGACTTACAGATTCTTGGATAAAACTATATAACTTTAGCATGTTCATTCAGAAATGAGATTAATGATAGCACCCACACCTCACATGTCATAGTAAGAATCAAATGAGAAAAATTACAATGCAATGCTTAGCATTTGACAAGCAAATAGTAAATACATGTTAGTTGTCAACACTGTTATTGTTGTCATTGTTATCATTTTCAAGAGGCAACAAAGAATGCAGAAATAAATACAGATTTGGAAACTTACACTTGAATCTCAGATCTGCTTATTTTGGTCAAAAAACCTAACCTACTTAACCCTTGGCATCTCTTTCTCATTCATAAAATGGTAATAATGTCAGTTGTTACCTTATGACAAATACTATACAACTTAAATGAGTTAAGATTAAAAACTCATGAATTTCAGACAAATCCAATCTTAACCAAATACTTAAAATTAACATCCCACTTAATGAGCTAAACCAGCTACATAAGGGTTTTCAAAGTAGTAAATGATCTAATTACAAAGCAGTTAATAAAGTAACAAGAATAAGGTAGTATTAATAAATAACAACCATACTTTCTCACAATGATGCAGTATCTTCCAGGAAAGGTTCATTTTTCAAATAAGTTGTTTTCATTTGGAACTGCAGTGTTTACTAAGTATGTCACCGCCAGTTGGGGGTTTGGCTACAATTTTCTGAAAGAAAATCAAACTAACAAATGTGGCCCTTATAGCATGATACTCTAAAAATAATAATAATCAAAAATAAACTAATGATAGTTTTAAAAAACAGTTTGCCTGGCATGGCAGTGCATGCCTGTAATCCCAGCACCCAGGAGGTTTGAGACAAGAGGATAGCTGCAAGTTAGAGGCCAGCTAGGGTTACATAGGAAAATAAATAGTTCAGATATTTCTTTGGAGATGAAGGATATTAAATATATTGTCCTTCAAATAAATAGGCTACTAAGGGCTCAATATAGTTCCCAAGGATTACTGCAAAAATAATTCTGACTTTCAGGGACAGAGAAAGGGAAAGAGGGAGAGAGGATAGTAAAAATCAGTAAGTGGGACTATTTTTGAGTCCAAAAATTTTCACTACATAACTTTCAAAATATCTGTACAATTAAGGCACTGATCCTTTTCAGGAGAGCACTGGGACAAACAAAACAGCCCTCAAACACACCTGGAAGAGAGACTCCAGTTCTCAGGGATAAAGGGGAACAATAAGTTCCCTAACCAAACTGAATCAGAACCAGAAACCTAAGGAACTTTGTTAGGCAAAAAGCAATGAATGGAGAGCAAAAAATCATATTGTACATATGTTCCATTCTGTGACTTTTACCACAGACAGATAAACAGCACCAAGAAATACAGTTTATCAGACTATTAAGCTTTCATCACAATGAGGTTGTACACATTAACTCCTGAGTTACAGAAATGTACAGAACTTAATACATGCACAATTAAACTACATGAGTACAACTAAATTGAACTAAAATTCAATGAGATGACTAGATAGTATTATTATATGTTTGTAAAATGTATGTGATAGGAAAACTGCAAAAGATAAGTGATTTCTCTGTATATTTTCTTATAACTGCATGTAAATCTATCTATATCATATTAAAATTTTAATTAAAAACAAATTTAAAGCAAACAAATCTTTAAATATCTGGGTAAATCTACAAAAATGAAGTATTCAAAGTATTTTGTTTCTACTACTAAGTTCAATAATTTTTTGTTTTTTTTTTTAAGGCAAGAGTCTCAACTATGTAGCCCAGGCTGGTCTTGAACTCAGGGCAATCCTCCTGTGTTTGCCTCCTGAATGCTGAGATTGCAGAAGGGCAACAATGCCAGGCTAATAAATATTCTTCTAAGGCCCCAGAGGCTAAAGGGGGAGGGGGACCCATAAACACCCACATACTCAGAATTTTAATGTATCCTAATTATACCTCACAAAAGCTGGTGTGGTGGCATATGCCTGTAAAAAATACCAGCACTCTGGACCTCAGAGACAGAAAGATTGCTTAGAGGCCAGCCTGGGCTGCATATTTAGTTGAAGGCCACCCTGGGCTATATACTTAGATCAAGGCCAGTCTGAACTATGCAGCAAGACCTTGTCTCAAAAAACAAAGAAACAAACAAAAAACCACACAAAATAAATATGAATTGTATATGTGCCAGGGAGCTAACAGAATAAAGAAAAAACGGTGAGGAAGAGAAACAACTAAAATGGCCATTTTTGCCACCAACATTTTAAGTAATAAATATAGGTACACATCTTCCTTTCAACACAACCAACTTGCTTTCTTACACTACATCTTCCTCATCTCATTAATAATTTTTCCTAGTTATAATGGAAGGTTATATTATTAGGTTTTGCAAGTCTTAAGATGAAAAAAAATGTGATACAGTGGTATTTACTGTTTTTTTTTTTAAACGCAAAATTTATAGTAAGCAAGCTTCTTCAGAGAATTGCCTTCACAGTCAAATACTGGCAAGCAATTAGTGAACTAGTTATTTGTTTGACTGGTCTTTCCAGACTAACAGGGTGGCATAATCAGGGAAATACTTTCCAAAATTTATGCCAGTTCATCGCTTCACCAACAAACTTTAGTAGCTTATACTAACCTAGACACTGTATCACTCAACTATTAAGTAAATATAAGAAATAGGAAAATCAAAACCTAACTCAACAATCTGTATGAAACAGTACTAAACACTGTACGAACACCTCAATGTTATTTGACTAAATAATGAGGGCAACTAAAATACTGTACTGATTACAAAGCAAAAGAGAAATGGATATAAATACTGAATCTTCATAATTAGCATTAGAACACTTCACCTACACAATAAATCTTCAGAGTGTGATCTGATAAATATCTCAAAACTGACTTTAAACTGACATGAAAGCAGTTAGACAGTAGTCAAAGAAGTTTCCATAACTAAATAAAAATATTTTCACATATGGTAATAAGTAATAAATTTACCATTTTCAAAAATCCACAATTATCAGAATTCTACAGATACATGCCACATGTAGTTTCTAGGAATTAAGACCTGGAGATCTTTGCGGGCCATTATTTAGTCTACCACACTCCCCATTCAAAGTGGCTATGATTTCAAGATTGGACAAACACTATTACTCCACCCTACCCCCGGTCCTCCTGGCCCCTACAACTTGGCTCTGGATGTAGGCAGTAGCAGGAAATGTGTGGCACAGGAGGCTAACTAAAGCCCCACTGCTCTGACAGAGGACTGAAAAATACAAGTGGCAGGAAAAGGAAAGGAAAAGTAATATGAATATTGAAGAAAGGAAGACACACAGGAAAGTATCTAGCCATCTAGCTGCACATGGGTAAGACCTTAAACAGCACACCAAAATCTGAACTGAAATTTCGGACAGATCACCACTTGCCTATGTCCAAGAATGGCCACTGAGTGGTGCACTGTGTGGGAGAAATCTAAGTAATACAGCAAAGGTTTTGAAAACTCAACTGACGCTATACACACAACCAATATAAGACTAGTAGGAACTTATATCCTGAGCCCATCATTATAGTAATCTAATAAAAAAAAACATTAGCATCTGCAAAGGATTAAAACAACACTCAGAATCTTATAAAATTCCAAATATCTGGAATATAATAAAACAATTCTTTGCCATATAGATAAACAGGGAATTTCCTATCCAATTAGGAAAAGGTAATCAACAGGTATCAACAAATTGATAAAACTACTGGACTTAATACAAAAAGACTTTATAGAAATTATTATAAAAATATCTTTCAAAACAAAAGTGAGGCCAAGGGCTCAGCGTGGTGGCTCACACCTATAAGTGAGCACTAAGGAGTGGAGGCAGAGGGATCATGCCAAGTTCAAAGCCAGCCTGGACTAGATAGTAAATTCAAGCCCAGCCTAAATTACAAAGCAAGACCCTGTCTCAAAACAAAGCAAACAAGGGCAAGGGATTTAGTTCAGCAGTGTAAGCACCTGCCTGGCAAGCACCAAAAAAAAAAAAAAAACTACTTAAAAAACAAAGCAAACAGGGCCAGGGATTTAGCTCAGCGGCGTAAGCACCTGCCTTGCAAGCATGGGTCATGAGTTCGATCCCAGTACCAAAAAAACAAAGCAAACAAACAAAAATGAGGGCAAATACTGTTGAATGGAAGGTCTCAGCATAAAATAATAGAAGATTTAAAAGATCAAGTAGAAATTTTAGAATAAAAAATACAATAATCAAAAATCTTTTCTAGGGCTGGGGATTTAGCACAGTGGCTTAAGCGCCTGCCTGGCAAGTGTGAAGTCATGAGTTCAATCCCTGGTACCAAAAAAAAAAAAATCTTTTCTAAAATACAGAAATCCGATTACCTAAATCTACTAATAAGAAACCTGGGAAAATAAGCTCTTCTTTTAGCAGTAACAAGCACTTGTAAGGGTCAACTCTATTATCATTAACATTTCAATGTTAATTGCTTTAATCAACAGTTTTTTTCATAGTCCTACTGATACTAACTAGAAAAGAAACTGTAGCTGGGTGTGGGTATGGTGATGCATACCAGTAATCTCAGCATTCATCTGGCTAAGGCAGGAGGATCACAGCAACAGGCCAAGGCTGGGCTACACATACTGAGTTTGAGACCAGCCTGAACTATAATGTGAGATCTTGTCTCAAAAACCAAAAAGAAGTCAGGCATGGCGGTGAACACCTGTGATCCCAGCACTTGGGAGGCTGAGGCAAGAGGATCGAAGCAAGTTTGAGACCAGCCTGAACTGCACAGTGAAACTGCATCTCAAAAAGATTTTTAAAAAAAATTGCATCTCAACTTTGCCACAACTTTAGCTGACCATTTTTAATGAACTGGCATTTACCAACTACTGAATAAAGTTAATGACCTGAAAAAAATAATACCTACATGTCAAGTACTTATGGGACAGAGAAAGTAAGTTAGAATATGTAAAAAGAGGTACACTGTTTCACAAGAAGTAGTTCATATATCTTTTTTAACTTTTTAAAACTTTGTATTTTTATTTTATTAGTACATGTTTGTGAAAGGGTTTTGCCCTAGAAAAAATTACAGGACATTATGGCAGTAGCTCAGCATGATAGAAGGCCAAATTGGGGATGCTTACCCTTACTGCCACTTCCTCTCCTCCCCCAACAACTTCCTTTTTCCTTTCCGTGCATGAAGAAAATTCCAATCAGCTCCTCGAGAGTGTCATCAATGCCCGCCGCAAGCACCACATCTAGTCAAAGGCACACATACCCGACACCCCCATATCCAGGCAGAGGATAAAGCCAAACCCTTGCCGGTTGTGGGCTCCTCTCCACGTCCTTTAAATAAAAAGGCTACTTTTACTTTTTCTTGTATTTTGCTCCTTTATTGCACCAGAAAACTCTAACTGTCTGCAATATATGAGGTTTACATTTTGAGTAGATACATGCACTGTAACACAGCTTACACTGAATAGTCTATATACTGTTTCTTTAAATTGAGTACAATTACCTCTAAATAATACCGAGGTGTTTAGTACTATTCCTTAGATGGACAAATTTAGTAAGAATTATCCTAAATATTCCTAAGAATTATCCTAAATATATACTGTGTTATTTCAAATCCACATGCACTTTATCTTAATTCTCTATATTAGTAAATCTTCACAAGTTATTCATTCAAAATTAACTAAATGAACACTAAAAAAATTTTAAGGGATATAATTTCAGAAAAGGGCAGAAATCAGAAAACATGAAAATTAATAATTCACTGACAGTGTTCAAAAACAGAAGAGGGCTGGGGATATTGCTCAGTGTCACAGCACCTGCTTGGCAAGCGTGAGGTCATGAGTTCAATTCCCAGTACCAAAAAAAACAAAACAAAATCAGAAGAGATAGTCCGTTAATTCTAAATCTGGATTTGTAACTCCAAATAAAATATAAATTAAATTCTATATATCAATGTTAAATTTGATTAATGATTATCTATTTTTAGAAATATTTATTCCTTACTGGCCTGAAAATAGATATGTGGATCGATGAAACAAAATACAAAAGATGCAGAAATAACCCGAGACACATTCAGCCATCTGATCTTTGACAGAGGGGGAAAAAAATATATGGTAAAGAGTCTCTCTAACAAATGGTGTTAGGAAAACTAGTTATCCACATGCAGAAGATTGAATCTAGATTTTTATCTCCCACCATATAACAAACTAAAATCAAAATTGGTAGAAGACCTAAATATTAAAATGGAAACAATTTTTTGGGAAATAAAACTCTTGAAGACATAGGCATAGGCAAGGGTTTTCTAAACAAAACCCTAACTATACAAGAAATAATATCATGAATCAACAAATTAGATTATACTGTCGCAGAACATCTCCCTCCCCAGCCAGTATATTTCAGTTTGCTAGTTGTCCAGGTAATAATAGCTCCAGTTTCAGTTCTTGTTACTTTTGTTTCTTAGAAATAGCTGGTTATTGTGATGCAAAGTTGGTCACTATGATACATACTGTATAAAACAATCCCCAACTAACAAGCCATTCTGCCTCTGTACTTAGTGCTGGTTTATCCCATATAAGCCCTAGACCATCAAAGATAGGGGCCTGACATTTTGAGGAACAACTGATTCCCTGTCAGTGCCTGTCTGCTGTTAAATAAATCTACCTCCAAATCCTAAGTGTCATTTCGGTGTTTCTGTTTGTCATAGCAATACCAAATTTAAAAGTTTCTGCACTAAAAAGGAAACTGAGTGAAGAGAAACCAAAAAGAAGTTGCTCCACCTCAGACAGAATACATAAAGCACTCAAAAAAGACGCCCCCAATAAAAGATGCAATCAAAAAGTGTAAAAATGAAATGATACACATTTCTCAGAAGGAGTATAAATGATCAATAAATACATGAAAAAATGTGCAACATCTCTGGCCACTAGAGAAATGCAAATTAGAACATCAAGACAGGAAATAAGAAACACTCGTGATGCAATGGAGAAAAAAGAACATGTACTTCTACATTGTTGGTGGGAATCTAAATTAGTACAACCACTAGAAATCAGTATGGAGTCTCCAAAAAATGAAAATATTCTTCACAGACCTTGAAAAAAACAATCCAAACATTCATATGAAACACAAACCCAGAATAGTGAAAGTAATCCTAACCAAAAAGAGTAAGGCTGGAGGCATCATAACACCCAATTTAAAATTACACTACAAACCAGGCATGGTGGTACCCACCTGTAATCCCAGAATTCTAAGGGGCTAAGAGAGGACATTCACAAATTCCAGCCCAAACTTACAAAGATATCAATTTAAGGAGACCCTATCTCAAAATTTTTTAAAAGCTGTAAGAATGTAGGTCAACTCAGAGGCCCTAAATTCAATCCTCTGTACCACTAAAAACAAACAAAAAAACCAAAGCTTATTTCCTCTATTTTCATGATAATGTATTTGCCCTACAGTCACTTTTTTCCAGATGAAAATTATCCTGAGAGTTTCATAAGGATGTATGAGACATACATTCTAGAATATTAACTTTTTCCAAAGTGGGGTATGGGGGTGAGGGGTGTTGTTTTTTGAGACAGGATCTCACTATGCAGTTTAGGCTGTCCTCAAACTCAGTGATTCTCCTGCCTCAGCCTCTCAAGCATTGGGATTACAGATGTGCACTACTATGCCCAGCTCAAAAAGATTAACTATTATCTGATTTTACATGCCAGTACAAATTTATACAATGTAAGAGCCAGAAAGTAAGTTACAATTGCTCTCCTGAAATTTACAGAATACTGTTTTACTTCCAAAACCAAAGGTACTTTCTCTAAATAAAATATCCAGAATACTTCCATTTTGCAAATACTAGCTTCTCTCCCACTTAAGAGTTCTATTTCACATGAATTTTATGGCTTTTATAGTCAAACAGCTAAATTTATCAGGGAAATTTTGGAACAGCTTTTTAACAGTAACAGTTAAAACTAAATAAATCTTCTTTTACCTTAAAATACCAATTATACAACATGCTACTGGGCAAAGTAGCATATTGTCTTAGCAAAGTGTCTGAACAGCTGGGTGTGGTGGTGCACTCTCTAATCCCAGCACTCGAGTTTGAGGCAGGAAGACTGTCATAAATTCAAAGCCAGTCTGGGCTACATAGCAAGTTCAAGACCCTGTCTCAAAAAAAGTCCCCCAAAACAAAACAAAACAAAACAAAACAAAACAAAAACCATCATGTGAGCTTTTTACCCGGCAGGCATATGTCCCATTGTCATCAAACCACAGCTTCCAGAGGGTAAGAGAGACATCAAGCATCCCAAACCATTTAGTCCTGAATCACCCAATTATGGGTTTGAAGGAACACACAGGGTATACAAACTGCTCAGTGCTTCCATCCTAAGGATGGAAATTCCAAGCCACCGTTAGTACGTTACCCAGAGGGGCAAGGCCAGAAAAAGTACATTTTGGCCAAACTTCTGTCCTATTAATAGCCTTCACTGTCCAGAAAGTGTAAATTTCCACAGCTGCTACAGGCCAAAGATCTGTATGCTGTAAGTCATGGACAAGCAACACCACACTCAGAGCTCCTGCAAGACATGAGGAAAACCCAGCCCTGGCCCCAAGAACCAGACCAGGCAGACCAAGCAAGCACTCCAACATCCTGCTAAGGCCAGTGCAGAGAAGGTACCATGTTTTCCTCTAGAAAAGATTTTGCATCCCTCACCTTAGGAAATCACAGCACCTGAGCAAGCCAGGTGACTCATCCTACCCACTCAGCTACTGCATTGTGCTGGAATGAATCTACAAAAGAGTAATTTCAAGCAGCACACATTTCATTTACATTGTTTTCACAATCTGCCTTTTTTTTTTTTTTTTTTTTAAAGAAAGGTCTAAAGATATTGCCCAGGCTGACCTAAACCTCTTGGGCTGGGCTGGGGGTTTAGCTCAGTGGCTTAAGCACCTGCCTGGCAAGCGCGAGGTCGTGAGTTCGATCCCCGGTACAAACAAACAAAAAAAAAAAGAACCTCTTGGGCCCAAGCAATCCTCTGGCCTCAGCCTCTGGAATCGCTAGTACTAGGGACATGTACTACTAACCACACATTCGGCTAAATTCTGCTCATTTAATATTTCATTGAAATAAGAACATGATTATTATTATAACAGAGATCAAAAAGTACATCAAAAACCTACATTAATCTCTTCTCAAAACCATTAGTCATGGAGCTAAGAGTATATGTGAGTAGTAGAGTATTTGCCATACTGCTCAGAGGGAGCGATTAGGGAGGGTAGAGGGAGTTACAGAGAGAGAAGAAACAGCCTGAGAGGAAAGGGGGAGAAGGAGAGAAAGAGAAAGAAGTACATCTAAAATAGTGGGAAAACATCGCTACCATTAAAACAAAAATTACAATACAATACAAATATAGTGCAGTAGCCAGGTGTGGGGTAATTCCAACAATCTGGAGGCTGAGTTGAGACAGGAGGATCACCACAAGTTCAAGGCCAGCCTAAACTATACAGTGAGACCTTGTCTCAAAAAATAAAAGCAACTCAATTTAAAAATGGACAAATACCTGAATGGATATCTACTTTTAGATATACAGAATCTACCCAAAAATATGTACATATTAGGAACAGAAAAACTTATATAAATATGTTAATACTAAATTTATTGAGACATCATGAAATTAACACAAATTAACACCTGGGCATGGTGGTGCACACCTGTAATCCCAGCATTTGGAAGGCTGAGGCAAGAGGATTGCCACAAGTTTGAGGCCAGCCTTGTCTACATAGTGAGTTTAAGGCCAGCTAAACTAAAGTGAGATCCTGTCTCAAAAAACAAAAACAAAACAAACAAAAAACAACAACAACAAAAAATTTTTGGCCTTTACAATTACAAGACATGCTCAAAGTGGTAGCCAATAGCTTCCAGACATTAGTATAGCAAACTGTTAAAGTGTATATACGTTTTGTGGGCAGACTCTGTATATGTGCACAAGCAATCCTTTGTATGTGTTTCAAGGTCATATACTATAAACTTTTGCCAGCATCATGAAGACATTGGGCCAGATAGCTCTGACATGAAGAGAGAAGCTCACCAAAGAGAAAACCTGAAGATAGTATATATTTGAATCTGGGAATATCTTGTATTAATTAGCATTAGTTTAAGTCCTTTCCTCTGACAACTCATTAAATTTCCAGTTCTATCTTGAAGTGAAAAATTCTGAAATTGAAGTTTTTATAGTGTTCTAGCACTTAGAAGTCAGATTAAAATAGGAAGATGAAATCATACTGAAACAGAGCTAAATGTATAGATTTAGGAAAAATACTAATCCTGTCATAAATCTAAAATAATGACAGAACAAGAAATCTTATAAAATGTGAGACGTAATACAATATGCATTTCCCACCACAGTATATATATAAACACAAAATGAGTAATTTCAATATTATACAGACAAGATACAATGTAACAATTTAGAAATAGAAACATAATGAATTAAGGTTTTATATAATATTCCAAGCTTAAATTGCTATAATTTTATTGTTCTATAAATTTTATTCTTTCATATTTCAAACATAATATATATCTATGTACCTAACTACAAAATAGTAAACTTATTTTTAGAAAACGAATACATAGCAGTTCAACACATTTTCTACCTAAAAATTTTAATAAAACTTGAGTAAACTCTAATAAGCCGAAGTTTCATTTACGATATTTTAGAGGCTTAGCTAACTTTTACTATATGGAAAAGTTTTAACACAAAATTTATAAAACCTACAACATAAAAATTTTATGTCACGAGATGATGTTTGCAAGAATAAGGAACCAATCACACAAATGGTCCCATTGTAATCAGTGAATATTAAGGTAAATAAATACAAATGAAGCAGAATTGCAGCTTGGCAGTGCTTGCACATGGCCTCTTCAGACAGCCAGACTGACGTGTGAAGCAAAACCTGTTTACAGACTTGTTGGCAAGCAAAGTAACTGTGAAAGATCAAATCTGTGAAGAACAGGAGACCCCTCAAGACTTTAAAAAACAAATAAAGCTTTAAAAAAAAAAACTTTCCATAAGAATAAAAAGAGGATTAAAATAATTTTTAAAACAAAAATAACACTGATGAAAGAATTTAAGTTAGTGAATAGCTAATATAAAGGTTACCTCAGCGACTTTTGGGGGCACTCCATCCCCAAGCACTTCCCTGATGAAACAGTGCTGGCCCATGTAATATGAGAGTCCACAGGTCCTCTTGAAGGCATCTTTCAGTCGCTTCAGTTCTACATCTGTAACTGCAATTCAGAAACAGAAGATGAAAAGAAACCAGAAAGGAAAAGCTAGCTCCTAAGAATGATCCTTTTGGTTTTATTTGGAATACTAGGAATTGAACCCAGGGCCTTTGTACTGAGCTGTATCTTCCCCCCACTCTGCCCAAGGCAAAGTCTCTCTAAATTACCAGTTTAGTGATTTAGCTAGACTCTATCTCAAAATACAGGGCTGGCTAGTAGCAGCAGTAGGAAAAGGTTGCTGACTCCCTCTGAGCCTCTAAGGAGGTGAATCTGGTGCACAAATCCTGTAACATATTTTACTATACATTTACATTTTATATACTCAGATTTACAAAATGAAACTATAATGAGACATCTTCTCTCATCAGACGTGAAGATCAGTTTGCTGAAATAAACATTCACATGCTCTTGGTCAAGAGTATGAACTGTTATATCTACTTGGGAAGGCACACATCTAGACAGCTCCTTGAGCAGTATGTTATGAAGCAAATGTTAAAGATGAAAACTCTTAAGAGAGGAAAAGTTAAGCTTTAACTTTCTTACAGGGTCACACACATAATTAAATGCTACTTTTGAAATGTGAGAAACAAAAGAGGGGAGTGAGAATGCACCTCAATGTGAAGGGTCCTGGGTCAATCCTTAGTACTGGCCCCCCAAAAGACAGACAAAACTAATTTAAAATTTGTATACAAATTTCAGATAAGGACAAGGATGGAGAAATAAATGTTTCAAATTAGCAGGTAAGCTACATTGCATTGTGTTGCATTGGATTCTGGCATCAATTTTTTTAGAAGCAATATTTCCTTTGTGATTTTTATTATCTTAACAAAGAAAAAAAAAATTGGGGGAGGGGAGTGTGACACAGCTTCCCTGTGTAGTTCAGGCTGGTATTGAACCTACTATGTAACCCAAGCTAGCCTCGAACTCACAGTGATCCTCCTCCTTCAGCCTCTGGGATTCCTGGTATGGCCCACTACACTTCACTCACCAAGAAAATTATTTATAATCTGAAATTTTTAGAAACCCACTACTGAAAAATCAAAATAAATTTACTGAGCCATTACTTGAAATTAAGCGTTGAAGTCTCTTATCACATTACAGAACAATCTCTTTCTACAAGGACAGAGAAATAAATATTCTTCAATATTATGTGTTTAGTACAACAATCACAGTGGAGGCACAGAAATGTTTCCCTCAATCTACTGAAGAGCAAATTGAGAGAAGACTTCTAGACAGAGGAACATTACTTTAAATCTTAAAGGCTAAATGAAGTAAAAGAGACAGAGCATGACAGGAAGTAACAGCTTCTTTCGAGGAACAATAATATACAGAAATATACTGTGCAACCTATGCTTATAGTGGCACAGTTTGTAACAGTCAAATCTTAGGAACAAATCAAGGGGCCATGCACAAGGACGTGGGGTTTTTTTATACAATGGAGTACTCCTCTGCCATAAAGAAGGATGCACAAGACATTTCTAGGAAAATGGAGGCACTCTATGAGTCCATACTCTTAAGTGAATAGACACACACGTGCGAATACCACAATGTTTCTTTGATGTGAGAAACCAAAAGTGTAAATGAGGATCAAAATGTATTTTGAAACAGGAGAAAAACATTCAAGTGGGGAGAGGAACAAAAGAGAGGAGAGGGGAAAAAAGGGAAAAGTTTAAAAAAAAATGAGAAAAGGAAAACATGGAAACAAAGCTTTGTAAATGGGAAGGGGAAGATAGATTAAAGGGAGGGTAGGGAAATGGATAAAAAACAAGTTCTATCATGTACAGGTACAAATTCTCTATAATGAATGTGATCATTATGTACATCTAAAATGTACTAATAAAATCCAACTACAAAAAATAAAATAAAGGGCTGGGGATTTAGCTCAGTGGTTTAAGTGCCTGCCTGGCAAGCATGAGGTCATGAGTTCGATTCCCGGTACCAAAAAAACTGTCTTATATATATATATATATATATATATATATATATAGTGTGTGTGTATGCAAAATAAGCAAGGCAGAGGGTAATAAATGATAAAATGAGAGAGGCAACAAGACCAAGTAAACAGACTATGTTCTGTTATAAATAAGGAAGGGGTACAATCAGATGCAATCCAGATATAACCCTAGGCAGATAAGAAATGAGACACAAAATTCAGACAGCTCATTCTAAAACAGTGTGGAGAACTAACCTGGACACAAAAAGCAGATTGTAAGGGAAAAAAAAAGAGCTAAATCATTTCAAATACTGGCTGAAATATCCAGAAGACAAAAGTCAGTAGAACTTAAAAGTCTGACTGAAAATAGCAATAGTTTAGAATAACACCCAGGTTTCCATCCTGGGAAACTTCAAAAGATACTGTCATCAAGCAGACAGAGGATCAGAGAAAATATAAGAAAGAAAAGATGATAAACTCTGTTATGGACCTATGGAATATAGGAGACTTTAGGGAGATGCACTGGGCTTTTAAACCTTTTGGGTACAAAGCTTAGGAGATGGTGGATGGGAATCATTTAGCATACAGGTGGGGTAATCAGGAAGAAATGTTTATAGTTTGTAAAGACAAAGAAAATATGGGGAAAAATTGATAAGAAATAATCAAACAGGACTGGGGATTTAGCTCAGCAGCATAAGCGCCAGCCTTGCAGTCGTGAGTTCGATCCCTGGTACCAAAAAAAAAAAAAAAAAAAGAAAGAAACTGGAACCAAAAAAAAAAAAAAAAAAAAAAAAAAAAAAAAAAAAAAAAAAAAAAAAAAAAAAAAAAAGAAAGAAAGAAAGAATGAATGAATGAATCAAACAAACAAAAGAACCAGGTTTCCAAAGGCCAGAGGAAAGCACTAATCAACAGTTTCAAGGGAGAAAGGGCCAGTAAGATAAAGACCAGCAGTGCCCAGCATGCAGTTAATCAGTGAGTGAATGTTTGCCATATGGAGGGAGGGGTCCTGAGTAAACAGCACGTAGGGCAATGATAAGACAATAAGAACCAGTACTTCCAATTCCTGGCTAGAATGAAGTATGAACATCAGTTGCCGAACACATTAAAAACTGGACTCACAATATTAACAACTCCAATATATACTAACTTGACACTTTATAAAACATGAAAATGAAAAATAAAATAAGGTTCATCTCATAAATTACAGTTATGAAAGAAATAACTTTGGCTAGTAGAATATCTATTTCTTCAAGATGCCTATGATTCATTAACAGGCTCACTAACACATTAGGTTGCTCATGACCTAGTGGAGACAAGAAAATCAACCATTAGACTATATAATCTCCACTACTGATAGTTACAGATTATGTGAAAAATTTTCTAATTTTTTAAGATAAATAGTTAATAGGAATACTGCATCTATACTGAACATGTAGTTTTTTCTTTTTTTTTTTTATCAGTACCAGGGATCGAACTCACAACCACGCACTTGCAACGCAGGTGCTTATGCCGCTGAGCTAAATCCCCAGCCCCATGTACAGTTTTCTTGTCACTATTTCCTAAGCAATACAGTATAACTTCTTATTATATAGCATTTATAACTTAAGAGACATAATAAATAATATAAAAATTAAGCAATTCAGAAAGAGAGCCCAGCACGGGTAGCACATGCCTGTAAGCCCAGCACTTGGGAGGCTGAGTAAGGAGGATCTGTTGCAAGTTCAAAGCCAGTCTCAGTTACATAGTGAGTTCAAGGCCAGTGGGAACTATACATATAGTGAGACTTTGTCTCAAAAAACAAAAACAAAAAATACATGAAGATATGTGTAAATTATATGTAAACACAGCATACAAGGGACTTGAGCATGCAGACTGGGAAAGAGGGGCTAGAATCAATTCCCTACAAATACTGAGGGATGACTGTAACATCATTTAAACAAAATAAGGATTGTTCTCTGAATAAAGTAAGAGATTCAATTCTTAAAAAGTTAAACATAAACTTATCCTACAGCTCAGCAATTTCATTCCTTATTTATCCTAGATAAGTTAAAATACTGTACAGGAACGTACATACCAGCTTTATTAATAGTGGCTCCAAAACTACAAACAATAATCCTTTAGTTCATGAACAGGTGAATAAACTGTAGTATAGAGAGCCCTTCCCAGACTTCATTGTGGTCCAGGAAGTTTTGTAATCCCATGGGGAAAAGCTATTAGAATTCTAGTGAGTTAATTCCAATTTACCACTTCAAGTGCAACCCATGGCAAGAATAAAGACATTAAGAAATATTTACAGTTATGGGAAGGCAAGGGATCCTAAGTCCAGTCAAGATAAAAGTTCATCAGAACAAAGGCCTCTAGCCAGGGCCCAACCCAGATTTTATTAATTTGTGAAGAAAGGAGTGGCTTGAGGATGACTGTGAGGAGGGCAGGAAATCTGTTGAGTACTGTGAGCTAGGTAGAAGGACAGAAAGCACCTCTGCAATATGCAGAGAGAAGAATATGCAGAAAGACTAATCTGAGTAACACAACTGAGGTAGCATCTAATGTTTGGGGATGGTGCTTAAGTTCTGATGTATAAACTTTTCTGCCCTGGGAAGTCATAGCCTCTTATCTCGAGGTTGGATCCCAGTTGACAGTCGTGAAGCCATGATTCTTCATCCAGCCAGGCTTAATCATATCTTAGGGGGTCACAGGGCAGTGAAACAGCACAAAGATTACACATCAGCACCTCAGCGAGCCCTCTTTACACTGCTTAAAGCCAACTGAAGGGAAAAGGAAATGGCCTAGCCAGCTCTGTACATATTAGTACATGGAGATAGGGCCAGGTTTAGCCAAAATGGAGATAGCTCTTTATTCAAGGAGAGTTGTACAGGTGGTCCTGCACACTGTGGTATATTTACCCATTAAACAGAGTAATACTGAGCAGTAAATATTAAGAAACTACTGATTCCTGAAACATAAATAAATCTTTAAAACTATACTTAGCAGCTGGGGATGTAGCTCAGTGGTAAAGTGCTTGCCCAGCATGCACAACGGTCTGAGTTCAATCTCCAGTACCACAAAAAAACAAAAAAAAAACCCTATGCTTAGCAAAAAAAGGCAAATCCAAAACCTGTTCAATGTCTTCAAAATTAGCTTTGATGAAAGATATGGTTCACAGCACACATAGTAAGGGGTGAGTGAGACAATAGAGGCAAGAGGGAAGTCTTCTGAAGAGATTGTTTTATATATTCAACTGAGGTGATAGTTACACAATGATACAATTGCCAAAAGTTCATTAAAGTGAACAACTCTGTGCTTTTTGTGAATATAAGTTATTATCCATAGAAGTGACTTTTAATGTACAAACAGCCAAGAAACACCAAATACTGAGGAAAAATTTCAATGAGAAAGGTATCAAAACAAACAAATGATGGGACATGGTAAACAGAACTAATGAAGAAAGAAGGAAAAAAGTTTAGAAAAAGTCAGGCATGGGGTTACATGCCTGTAATGTAGGCACTCAGGAAGATGAGGAAGGAGGACTGCTACAAGTTCAAGGCCAGCCTGGGCTACATAGTGAGTTCAATGCCAGCTTGAACTGATTATGAGACCCTGTCTCCAAAAAAAAAAAAAAAGTTTAAAAAAGAAAACCCCACCGAAATATGAAGTACAATAACATATATTACAGCTGGGGATTTAGCTCAGTGGCTTAAGCGCCTGCCTGGCAAGTGCGAGGTTGTGAGTTTGATCCCCGATACCAAAAAAAAAAAAATAATAATAACATATATTACAATAAAAAAGTTAAAGTAATATCCTGTGCCTTTTCCAGGATACTATAGGAGAATGTGCTACAATAAAATGAGGGGAAATGAAGTAGGAAAAACAATGTCCAAGAAGCATTAACATAGAGAAAAGATGGGAAAGCCCAGGATGACAGCTGAGAGGCAGGTCCAAGGAACAAATTATAAAAGAAGAGAGGCTCCAGAAATAAAAAAGGAGAGCAGGTCAGCAGACCAATGATGCATCTGAATACACTGAGAGTAGCTCTAAGAGTATTGCCTTTTAAAAATAAATCTCAAGGCAAAAAAAAGATCATGAATATATTAAAGACTTAAAATAGACATAAACCAATCGCAACATCAATATTGACTGTGTGAATGTGACTACATGGATATTGATTAAGCTAACAAACTAAAGCACATGAGACAAACAGAAATTCAACACTGGATATTAAAGATATTATATGGTTACTGTATTTTTAGGTGTGATAAGCAGTGTTTTTGTTTATTAAAGAAATGTTGTTATGGTTGAGAAACACCAAATACTGATGCATGACATTATGACTAGGACTTACTTCAAAAGAATATGTAATAGGGTAAGCAGTGGTAATAGGTAAATAAGGGTAATGGTTTGAGTTTCAAATGTTGAAATTTAATACCTATCATGAGGCATTATGGGAGTGGTAGTTTTATCTGAATATGATACTTAAATAAAATCACCAGGATAGAGTTTCATGACTGAATTTCTGGTGACTTTACATGACAGAGAAAAAGCACAAGGTATCTACATACATAGGTACATTCCTGTCTCTTTCCACTTGGTGCCCTATACCATATCAGGACTCCACTGGCAAGAAAACTATCACTAGACGTGGGCCTTTAAACTTGTAATCCCAGTGCTGTGAGTCAAAATAAACCTCTTTTCCTTATAAAGTAACCTCTTGTTAACGAAAAACATTAATACAAGTTTTGGGGCTTTTCTAGGTCTACTTTTGTATATGTTTTCCATAATAAAGTTATTCTTTAAAAAGAGAAAAAGATCCTTAAAAGACCTAACAACTTAGTGCTGTTGTGAGACAGGGTCTCTTCTGTAGTGCTGGCTAGTTCAAGCTCACTATATAGCCCTAGCCGGCCTCAAACTTGGGGTCCTCTTGCCTCAGCCTCTACAGGCATGCACCACTACAGTCAGCCTGAAAACCCAATTACAATGCATAGACCCTTTTAGGATCCAGCTTTGAAAAGAAGATTTATTTAAAAATCCAGGAAATTGGAACACTGACAACATATTTGATATTTCACATAACCACTCAATTTTTACACTGGTAATGGCATTGTGGTTATCCTTTAAAATGTGTTATCTTTTAGAAATACATAATGAAATATTAGTGATGAAATAATATACAGATTTGTGAGGAATACAAATGAAACAACAGATATCTGTTGAAAACAGAGGTAAAGTACATGAAGAATCACTATAGTATTCTCTCTACATCTTTTTAATTTTCCTTAATGAAGTTTTACAAAATGGTATCCAAAATTACTTATCATTTCATACACACAAAAGGGGATACTTAACAATTATGTTGAAGACTCAGAATATTAGCAACATGCGGAAAACTTAAATTTAAAAAAGCAAGATGAAATACATTAACCCCAGGAAAAACAAAATAAAAAACTTTTAATGAAAATGCAGTTACAGCTATACACATGATTTGGAACAGGAAAACTTATAAATATTCAAATTGTAATATTCACATATATAATAAGTTGATTTCTTTTTCTTTTTTGGATATAGGTCTCATTACACAGTTCAGGCTTGTCTTGAATTGACTATGTGGCCCAGACTGGCCTTGAACTTATTGTGAGCCTCCTGCCTCACTGTTCCTAGTGCTAGAATTACAGGAGTGTACCACCACAATGGCTAATAAATTGATTTTAAACAAATCTGCCAAGGTAAATCAATAGAGAAACAACTGTCTTTTCAATAAGTGATACAGAAACAATAAATAGCCAAATGACAATAATAGTAACTGTAGCCTAACTTCAGGACATAATAAAAATTACTTTAAAGTAAAACACAGACTTATTTATAAGCCAGAATTATAAAATTTCTAGGAAAAAAATGGAGAAAACCTTTGTGAACCTATATTAAGCCACTATTTCTTAGGTCACAAAATAACGCAAAGATGAAAGAAAAAATAATAAACTGGACTTCAACAAAACTAAATGTTGAATTTTCTTTCAAAGTCACTTTTAAGAGCCAGGCGTAATGGAGCAAGTCTATAATTCCAGTACTCAAGAAGCTGAGGGAGAAGGATTGCCATGTGTTCAAGGCCAGCCTATGCTATAGAGTTCAAGGCCACCCTGAACTGCAAAGTGAGACTCTGTCTCAAAAAACAAAACACTTGCTTTTAAGAAACAACTAGAGGAGCTGGGAATTTAGCTCACTGGCATTAAGTGCCTGCCTGGCAAGCACAAGCTGTGAGTTTTATCCCTGGTACCACAAAAAGAAAAGAAACGAAACGAAACAGAGAAAGAGGGAGAGAGATTATTTCTATACAGTTAGTTGCAAGTAACTTAGAGACACTTGCTGCAAAATAAAAATGAGGAAAAAAACAAGAAAAATAATTTGTGTATAATCTCTCTGTTGTAAAAAGTAATGGCAAACTATGTTTTTTTAATTGTTTAAATAGCATGCATTCTCAATGGAGCACACCAGCTGCAGATAGGAAATTCTACACAAACATTTAAGGACACAAATAAAACGTGTGTACATACATCCAAATCCAGATACCGATGCTTATAAGCTGTGAAAACATGGACAAGCTCTACATTTCAGCTTACTTGTCTGTAAAATCAAGAAAAGGCTATTTCCTGGCACTGTTAAAAGGATTCAATGAGAATAAATACACACACACACACACACACACACACACTGAAAGACAACAAAAATGGAAACTAAGATGTCCTATTTTTTTTAACTCTGAACTCCAGAAAGAAACAGGAGAAAAGTCATGAAAATAAAGACTAGAGAAAGTAAGTAACAGAAAACAAAAAGTAAACAAAACCAATAAATTTTTCTCCCCTATCCTCTTCCCTCCTTACCTATACAACAATATTTCCGGCCCAGCAGATCCAACTGCTACCTAACACTGAAAAAAGAGAAATGACGGAAAAAATAGAAAACAAAAAACCCCCCTCATTTGTTGTTTAAAATACGTATCTATATAGACATAGTAATATCTACAGAGATGTAAACATATCTCTATATATAGATATCTATAGATGTCTATAGATATCACCAACTCACTGCATTAGATTTGAGTATGAATGCTGTCCTAAAGACGCATATTACTATCCACCAACACATTAAAGGATATTCACATTCCATAAAACTATACATAAAATAAAACCTTTCTTTTTTTACAAATATTTTTTTATTTAAAGAGAAAAAAACAAAACAAAATAAAACAGAATAAAGGGTAGTGACAATACAGTATTCCAAAGAAAAAAGGAAAAGTACAACAACAATAAAACCTAAGAAATTATTACTTGCCAAATTACATACTGACTTCTTGGAAATAGTTGTTCAAATTACAAAGTTAAAACATGTAAAGTAGACATTCAAACAGTGAGACTGTTAACAGTTCTGCTCCACGATCTGACAAAAACAACAATATGGTCATCCATCTTACCCACTCAAATATACATGCAATTATATCAAAAGGGTAGAATTAAACACAACAAAACAGAGCAAAACGGATCACAAGAAAGCAATGTAAGAGACAAAAATTTCAAAACTAGACAATTGGAGATATTCACTCTCTATCATATTGACTCTTGTTTTCTTCCAAATAGTTGTCCATATTGTCACCTATAGGGAATTCACATGAGACAACCTAGTATGGAACTGATCTGAGCAGGATGAGGAGGGCATTACAGGTCTTCAAGACCAGACATTAGGGAAGCCATGAATGGCTGTCATAGTGTCTCTCATTCTCCTCAAAACAGCTGTCCATACCTTCATGTGTGTTGAACTTAAACAAGGCAAAGCAAGCTAAGATCACTTTGAACAAAAAGTGATAGTTTTGCTGGACTTCACATCATGAC
>PVJX010024809.1:0-27623 GCA_004027295.1 Dolichotis patagonum | reverse complement strand
CCTTCCATTGCAATTACCCAAAGCTACATGTCAGGACCCCTCTTTGGCTTTCATGAATTCAATGTCATGCTGGGACTGAACTTTTGGTGGTTATTTGGGATATAGTGCCATTTCCTATCACTGATGATGCAGATACAGCCTCATATGTAGCTCAAACATCTTTTGACCTAAAAAAGTATCAGAGAAGTACTTTTTTAAACCAGCCAACAATTAAATTGATACAATGTTATTTAAGTTATCATGTAGAATTTGTTTTACTTTTCAAATATGGTAGTATCATGAACAAAATGTGTGATAGTTTCATAATTTGATCCATTTTAATAAAGCAAATAAAAACTAAGAGAATAAATTTTAGGATGTCTTGTGCTGAAGAGGTAGTGCAATTTTGAAACACTAAACTAGACTAACATCTGGAGTTGTCTGTTGGTTTAATCATTTACTTCAACACAACAATTCACATCTGTATATGTTGCTCAGATATGCATAGCCTACGAGACATTATCACTTATCAGATTTGAAAACTGCATAACAAACTAAGGAAAATAATGGTAAAGAAAAATAGATTCATAGAGATGTAAGACCTTCAGGGTAAAATGCACCTGTCATTGAAGTATTTGAAAACAGTATGTAAGGACATTTTCCAAAATACATAAATACAAAAATGATGGCTGTATTTATATTTCATGAATATGATTTTTTATCTCCTAAAATCTAAACAATGCAAACTATAATCCTGAAGATAAAGATTCCAAAATTTCAAAGTTTATTTCAAGGAATCTTGGCAATTTTAAATTAATACAAGAATAGAACCACCAATAGTATTCTCACCACTTTATAACCAGTAGACAAAACTGAATTTCCTTCCAAAATATAAAAGATATTATTACCTCTTGTATTTCAGTTTAAAAATTTTGAATTTCATTGTCCCTGATAAATAATTATCTAAAAATTTGAAATTTTCTATTTTCTCAGTTTCACTAAGATAATTGGTGTGCATGATGACAATTACCTTTATAGCTGAAAGTTTTCACTGAACACAGATAAAGTCATATTGTGCACATGGAATCCTGCTAGTGTGATCTCAGGAAAGCAATCTTCCTAATTAAAAAAGAAAGAAAGGGAAACTGTTATGCTAAGTAATGACACAAGCCTATAAAAGTTTGTGAATGTGAAACAAGAAAGAAAATAAGATGAAACCTCAAGATATGCGTTCATATCAACAGTTACCTCCCTTTAGATTGCCTATAACACAAGAGCAATAATCCTCTATTTTTTTATAACTCAGAATTAATCTAGTTTTCCATTACTTCCTGTGGAAAAATCTTTGATTACTGAATGTACTCATATGCGTGCATTTTTATGTATGACTACCACAGATTTTGAAGATATTACATTTATGATAAAGATATGTTGAAAATTCCCCCTTCCTTGAGAGTTACCATGGTGCAATAAATAATTTTCTAAGATTCCAACAGCCCCTATTCATATAAGGTACCATGTGTCAGATTGCTGTAGATATATGGAAAGAAAGGATAGTTTATTCAATTTCAAAAGGAGTTATATTTAAATTTATTGCAATTCCCTAGTAATTGTCTTTTGAAAAGATATCAGTTTGGCTAATATGTTTCCAAAAAGCTACAAGTGAAAAAAAAATTAGACTATGTGTTGAAAATCTTAGATTTCTATTGTACCTTAACTTGCTACTTATTATCTATATTTCCTTTGATGAAAAAATGCTTAAATACTCAGTTCTGAGTATACTTCTACATATATATTTACGTGTATTAATTTGCTTGATATTACAGAAATATTTGTGACAGTATCTCACAAATATTTCAGCACTACTTTCTTTTAATTTTGGCAATTGTATTTAAAATATTTGAAAATGATTTTAAAAAGTGATCAGTTGCCTAATATTTCTATATGTGATCAGTCATTAAAGTAGGATTACAGGTAGGCATAAATATCAAGAGATGAGTATTTTTACACAAGTAACCTTATCTTACATATAAAGAAAGAAAATTTCACATAGAGAAGTTCATGTCTTACTGGAAAGGAGAATAATTTGAAAAAGTAATGTTTTAAGTATATCTTGTTTTAGTAAGTATTTTGTAAGCTTTTTGTTCATAGATGCAAGGATCCTTAGATAATCTCTATTAAACAGACACAAAGTAGAAAAATTCAACAGGAGTAAGGAATGAACAAGAAAATAATAATAAGCCCCTTTATTTAATTTTAATAACTAAAAATATTTGTCCTTTATACACTCTACATGAACCTTAAAAGGGTGTGAAATTCAAAACAATCTCTCTCATATAATTAGCTTTAAAATCCTTCTTTAAATTACTTCATGTCAGTTTTAAACTAAAATTAAGTTGAAAAATGTAGGAAGATATAAAATTACCATAGTAACCCAAAATTGAAAAATGAAGTCTTCAGCAAGCAGTAACTATTTCTCTAGAAAGAAAATAAAATATTCCCTCAAATTTATATGATATTTCTACTACTATCATCAATGTATAGGGAAAAAATGGTGAAAATATTTAGGTGGAAATAATGGTGTTCTAATGTTTGCCCATTAAATGCCAAAATTGGAGAGGATGATAGTTGGTGAGTACCCAACGTTGCCAAAATAATTCATGCTATCATCATAATGTAAAAAATTATAATGTAAAAAAAACCTGAGATGATAGTTTTATATTAGATCTCACTACAAATGACAAAGCATCAAATTTAATCCTTAAATTCAAAAAATGAATTACATTCAGTTGGTCCAAATTTCACACATATGTTCTTAGTTTCTTGTTCATGAAATTGTGCAAATTCCTATTAATAGCTCCACTCTTATTTGTCAGTTCTACTGGCATTTTTCTCTTCATCCCTCTTCCTGATAATCATCAATTATCATTACCTTTGACTTTTTCTATGATATACTTGTTTTTTAAAATACAACTCTTTTGACCTAATCTTTTTTTTTCTGTCTTTCTAAATCAATAGTGTATGTAAACTGAATCCTGCAGCAAATTTCTTTCAAATGTTGCTCTTATATGGACCTTTCCATTATAATAGACCAAACAGCCAGGCAATGACACATGTCTACAGTTTTCCTTTAAACTAAAAGTATTATTAAGAATCTTGTTTTACTAGGGATGAATGTATCTAAGAAAGTTAATCAAGTGTGACAAAAATCTTGGTACTGGAAAATACCATTGTTTAGTTCTTAAATGTCCTCCAAAATTCTCATGTTTTTAGATGGTCATTGAATCATGAGGGTGCTGTATTCATCGCTGAATTCATCTATTGATGAGTTCACTAGCTAATTATGCTATGAGGAGATGGATCTTTGTTTGAATCCAGTCACTGGGATTGTATCCTGGAGAGTATATTATTGTTCCTGGATCTCTGTCTCTCTCCTTGTCTCTCTGTCTTTCTCTCTCTGTCTTTCTCTCTCTGTCTTTCTCTCTCTGCCTCTGTCTCTCTCTCACTCTCTGTCTCTCTCCTTGTCTCTCTGTCTTTCTCTCTCTGTCTTTCTCTCTCTGCCTCTGTCTCTCTCTCACTCTCTGTCTCTCTGTCTCTCTCTCTCTCTTTTCCCTCTCTCATCTGTTTCCTAACTGCCATGAGATGACTACATGTCTTTTTTCCTTTCCTTTTCTGCTCTGAAGCTAACCAATCATATACCAAATCCTCTAAAAACCTTAAACCAATGAAACTTCTTCTCTGTTGAGAAATGAATGCTATGTATTTTATTCTAGTGACAGCGAAGTGCCTGATACAGACGCTTGGTACAAGAAAACTAAGGTCACTGCTATGACTGTACCTGATCATGTCATGTAGCAATTTTTGGAACTGTCTTGTGGGAGAAGTTCAGAAAAGTTTAGAAATACAAATTAGAGAAACCATTTAATGAATAAGTTGAGCCTGAAAGGAGTTATTATCAGAAATAGAAGATCAAAACATGGAGAGGAAGAATGCTGACTCTAAATGCCAGGCCCAGGGAAATTGCAATTGGAACAACAATTCCATTGGCAGTTGGAATAGAGACAATGCATATCATTGTGGCAGAAAATTTATCTTCATTTGATCAATATCTTGAGGCTTTATAAGACACACAGATTAAGGTCAGGGAACTAATTGATCTGGTAGAGGAAATTTCAAAGTAGTCTAACATTAAGGCTGTGCCATGGATACTGCTCTCTGCTTTTGGCCAGATCTATAGTGCAAAATAGGAGAAAAAAGCAGCTCTGAAAAGTTCACAGTTTCACAGTTTCATTAGAAAGAAAGCTTCTACAAAACTATTTGAAATACAAAAAGAAGCCATGAGGCCCATAGGAGAAATGGATAGACTGCATTTGCTAAGCTCAGGAATGTAAAGGGGTAAATGACTTTGAGATACTATTTTAAGAAGAGAGCCCTGCTTCTCCAGCCCACAGAGCAGTGTTTCCCAAAATTCTACAGGCATCCATGTGCTCCAGCGCCATTATAACTATGCTTCAAGCCAGGTTACTCCTCCAGATGGTGGTAGCAATTGTCATATACTGATTTTCACACACAAAGAGTACAAGAATTGTACAATCATGTAGACTTCCCTCAGATTTCAAAACAACGCTTTGGGCCCTAGACAATGCACCTTAAGAAGATAATGCATAAAGCTGTGAACAGGCGCTACGGAGTTTAATGTTTGCCCTGTGATATATTACATTGCTAATTAATAATCTAATTATTTTCCAAAAAATAATCTAATTATTTTCTAATGCACTGTTCCTACATATTGGAATGGGGATTTCTACCTTGTGTCCTTGTACGTTACATCCCGACTTACGAATATTTGAGTTGCAAACTTTAACCAATACAAACAGATCTCCTTTTATGAACATTCATAGATGCAAACAAATCATGGAAGTTGCTCTCATGTCTGCTGGACATTGTCACAGTTGTGCTACTGTGTGATTAATGTGTTTAAAAGCAAAAATGGTTCATGAACAATTTTTTTTTTATGTTTATGTCAATGGTATACAAGACTCATTTTGCCAGACTTAGTAATTAATCTGACTTACAAATGTTCTTCTGGAATAGAGGTCATTCCTAAATCAGGGGCTTAGAAAACACTTAGATTTTTGTTATTTTTATTGATACATATTTTCATCACACAATGATTACATTCACTGTAGGGGATATATTGCAATTCTCTTCTTTTTCCTTCTTCCCACATTTCATATATATGAGGAACTATGCAGTATTTAAACTTTTATATTTGAATTTCTTCACAGAATACTATATTGTCAAGGTACACACAGTTAGCTACAACCAACTCCATTTTATCCTTCTTTGTGGCAGAGCAACCAACACTCTACTATGTAAAAATACTACATAGTTTCTGTCCATTCGTCAGTTGCTGGGCATATAGGCTGTTTCCAGATTTAGAAATTGAATTTCACTAGTATAAACATGGGTATGCATCCATCACTGTGGTATGATGTATTTACCACTTTTTGAAAGCTATGTACAAGGGAAGATAGGTGGGTTACAAGGAATTTCTAGTTTTAGTTTTGTGAGGAATCTCCATATTGATTTCCATAGTGGTTATACCGGTTTACAATCGAATAGCAATGGAAAAGAGTTCCTTTGCTCCAAAGCCTCACCATCATTTCTATTTATTTTATTTTATTTTATTTTATTTTATTTTATTTTATTTTGATACCCAGTTATCAGCATTTCTTGTTGGTTGATTTGTTGAGAGTAGCTGCTCTTTCTGGAAGTGATGTAGTCTCAATGTTTTTTATTTTGCATTTCTCAAATGACCAATGATGTTGAACAGTTTTTCATGTATTTATTTGCAGCTTGTATTTTTAAATCTGTGAAATTGCTATTGATTTCAGATGCTCATCTTTGAATTGGGTTTTTAAATTTTGGGATCTAGTTTTTTTGTGTGTGTTCTTTATATATTCTAGATGTTAGTCTTATGTCTCAGGTATAGCTGGCAAAATTTTCCCATTCAGTAGGTTTTGTTTTAACTCCATTACTAATTTGCTTCATTGTGCAGAAGTTTGATAATTTGATGTGAACACATTTGTGCATTTGTGATATTTCCTTTGCAACCAGGTATCTTGGTTGCTTTTTTCTCATTGCGGGGGCAAAATAACACTAAAATTAAGGAAAGAATTATTTAGCTTATTGTTTTTGATTTTTTCAGTCCATAATTAGCTGGCTGCAAGGCAGGGTGGCATGGCACTGAGGTAACACCTCAAGGCAGCAGCCAGAGCAAAAGAGGGCAAAAAGAAGGAAAAGCAAGCTTCTTTTCCTTTCTTATATTGTATGCTGGCCACCTCGGTGCCCCCCCCCCAGCTTAGATGTAGCACTCAGAAAATCTCTGTACTCAGCTTTTGCACAGGATGAGAGTATTTATGAAGTAAGTATTCTGGCCCCCTGCTGAATCTCTTAGTTAAACTTCTAAACTTCTCAAGTTGACACAATATATCAACCATAACTCCAATATGACTGGAACCTATTGGACATAATGAAAGCAGTCTCAAGAAGGAAGTTTAAAGAAGTGAATTCTCACATCATAAAAGCAGAACAAGCTCAAATAACCTAGGACTTTTACTTTCAGGTCCTAGAGAAACAAGAACAATTCAAACTCAAAGCTAATATTGTTATATATACTGAGTTAGATAGAAATATTATAGGCAGTCAGACAGGGCTAGGCCCTTGAAGGAACATTGCAGAAGGCCAGATACTTTCTAAAATCTCTTCCTCTGTGGTCCAGACCTCAAGACAAATGACAAATCAAATGTATCCATATCCTTCCTAAGGAAAAGCATCAGAAATTGATATTCTAAATAAGTCTCTATCACCTTGAGGAAGCCAGGAGTCACCATCTCAACTCCCTACAGGAAGAGTCAATACTCTTTAAGCATGCCTGCCCACTTTGCGAGTTCCCAGCTTTTCCCCATCTTGAAATCATCTTACTTCCTGGTTTTACCCTATAAAAGTCCCTAGAAAGGACAGAGTCTTTGGCAACCTGCTTGGGACTACTTATGTCTCTCTTTCAGACAGAAGCTTTCTTTCTCTCAATAAATATATTTCATTCTTAATCTCCATTGTTTCTAAAATTCATTCTTCAGTTTTAATGAACATGAACTCATATCAGATATCTAGTAGATTGGGAGATTTGTTCCCTACATCAGTATGAGGCAGTAAATTATAAATATCAGGGAAAAAATTAATGAATTGAAACCAAAAAAGTACAAAAAATGAACAAATCAAAGAGTAAGATTTTGAAAGTTTAAACAATATAGATAAACTCTCAACTAATCTTGTCAAAATAATTAAAGAAAAGACCCAAATAGAGGCAACTAGAAATGACAAAGGTGAAATCACAAGAGATTGTGCTGAAATCCATGATTATTAATAACTATGAGAACCTGTCATCTAGTAAAGTGAAAAATTCAGGGGAAATTGATAAATTTTGAGATACATATGATCTACCAAAACTGAATGAAGAATATATAAAAATTGTGAATAGCCCACTACCAGTCATCTGAAGACAAAATTAAAGAAGAAAACCAAAACCTTACCAACTAAAAAAATCCCAGGTTCAAATGAATTCACTGCTGAATTCCCCAAGAACCTTAGAGAAGATCTAACATCATCACATCTCAAAGCCTTCAATGAAGTAAAAAGGAATGTATTACTTCCAAAATCATTCCTGGAAACAAACATTAATCTTATTCTAAAACCAGAGAAAGAACCCAATCAAAAAAAGAGAACTTCAGGCTCGTCTCCTTAATGAACACAGAGGTAAAAATCCTCAGTAAGATAATAGCAACATGTGCAAATAGGATTCATTCCAGGAATGGTTGGGCATATCTAAATCAATAAATGTAATGTACCATATAAACAAAATCAAGGAAAAAAGTCACATGATCATTTCAATAGATTCAGAAAAAGAATTTAATAAACCAACAGCCATTCATGACAAAAATAATTAAGATAAATATTCACAAAAGTTTTATGTAGATTTCATACAATCCTAATCAAAATACAAATATTGTTACTTACATAGATAATGAATATATTCTAAAATGTTTATGCAATCCAAAGAGACCTAGAATAGCAAAAGCAATTATTAGGAACAATTGAAAGGCAATAGGCATCATAAGAACAAGCTTCAAGTTATACTACATAGCTAAAGCGATAAAAACAGCACGGTGGTCATGTTGGAACATGGGATGCTGGGAAAGAAAGCAACCCACTTGCCACCTCAGTAAGTGGATGCAGCCTGGCAAGCTGCGGCAGCCCCCAGGAGAGAACCAGCAGCATTTCCTGAGATCTGCACCATGTTGGAACTTGAGGTGCTTGGAAAGAAAGCAACAGGCTTGCTGCCCTGGTGGGCAGCTGTGAGCCTACCAGCACATGGGCTGAAAATCAAATATCCCACCCACTCCCATCCCCCTCCCAGTTAGTAAGTGGGAGCCAGGGATCTGAGCATCTCTTGGGAGGTTGACCATTTGCAATATAGCAAATAAGGGGGATTTCCTTCTACCATCTGTTTGAAGGCAAATTTTTTTTTCACTGGTTTGCTTTGTTCTGAATAATGATATTGCTCTATTCAATATTTTGTTTTAATAAGTTCTATAATGTTCTGTATATCTTTTGATTTATCTATATCTGATCAAAAGAACAACTATTGTGAAGATAATAAGATATACTAGTACTTATTACTGTTATCCAGGTGACCTGCTGTGAAGTTCTGTACCAATTTCGCTACACTGTCTCAATTGGCTTTGTTCCGTCTTGTTCTGTTGTGTTTGACTACCTTCACAAGAAAATAAATAAATAAATAAATAATAAATAAATAAATAAATAAAAATAAAAAACAGCATGGTATTGGCAGGAAAAAAAGGACTTATGGATCACTGAACAGAAAAGATGTAGAAACAACCCTAGATACACTCAGTTATGTTATTTTTGACAAAGGAACCAAATAACTTCACTGAAGATGCATAGCTTCTTTAACAAATGGTGGTAGAAAGGCACCATCATACTAACTAAACAGAACTGAGAGCTTGCAACCTAAAATCAGGAACAAGATAAGAATGTCCACTATCACCATTTCTATTCAATTTATTTCTGGAAACATTAGCCAGAACAATTAGACAACAGAGAAAAATAAAATGAATAAGAATAGGAAAGGAAAAATTGAAATTATCATTATTTGTAGATGACATGATGCTCTATATAGAAGACTCCAAAAACTCCACCAAAAGATTTCTATATTTAAAAACCAAATTCAGTAGTATAGCTGGATACAAAGCCAGCACTCAAAACTCATAGCATTTCTGTACAAAAACAACAAACTCCCTGAGAAAGAAATTAGGGGGAAAACCATTCTACACAATAACATCCAATAAAATGAAATATATAGGAATCAATCTAACAAAAAGAAATAAAAGGTTTATACATTGAAAATTACAGTACTGTGATAAAAGAAATTGAAGAGGATTTCAGAAAATGGGAATATATTCATGGTTAGGAAGAACCAAGAACCACTATGAAAATGGGCATGCTCCAAAAATTGTTATTCAGATTTAATGGAATCCCAATCAAAATACCATTAGTATACCTGACAGATCTAAAAAAAAATATTCCTAAAATTCATTTGGAGATGGAAGAGACCTAGGATAGCAAAGGCAATCTTGGGCAACAAAGACAAGACAGAAGATATTGCAATCTCTGACTTTAAATTATACCACAAAGCTACTATAATAAAATCAGCATGGTACTGGTCAAAACACCAGACATGAGTATCAATGGAACACAGTAAAATTGCATACACAACTACAAACACACTTAGATACCTTCTCTTTAACAAAGGGGTCAAATATTACTCACTGGAAAAAGATAGCATCTTTAATAAATTGTGCTGGAAAAACTGGTTTTTACACATGCCAAAGACTTATACTACATTTACATCTATCACCATGTACTAAACTCAGGTCAAAATGGATCAAATAACTAAATATTATAACAGAAATATTAAATTTACTGGAAGATATAGTAGGTAGAAATCTTGAAGACAGGGTTAAGCAAAGAGTTCGTGAACAAAAATTAAACTGCATGGGAAATACTTAACAAGTTAAAAACTGGGATCTCATCTTATTGAGTTTTCCCATGTAAAATGAAATCAGAAACACAGTAAAAAGACAATCTGTAGGATGTAAAAACTATTAGCAAACTGACCTTATATAGAGAACTTCTATTTAGAACATATAAAGTGCTAAAAAAAAAATCAGGCATCACTAATTCAAAGACTCAATTTAAAGTGGACACCCTCAGGTTAAGAAATACAAATGGTAAACAAATACAAGAAAAAATGTTTAATATCATTGGTCATTTGAGAAATGCAAATTAAACAACACTGATATTCCATCTCACACCAGAAAGAGTAACTATCATCAAAAAATTATCTTCTAACAAATGGTAGAGGAGCTGTGGGGAAAAGGAACTCTTCTGTTGATGTGAATATAGATTCATGCTGTGGATCTATAATCACTGTGCGAATCAGTGTGGAGTTTTCTCAGAAAACTAGGATGATAACATCCCTTCTGGGTATTTTTACAGAAGAATTAAAACATTGCACCACAATGATATATGTGCAACCATGTTTATAGAATACAATGTAATAACTAAACCATGGAAACCACCCAAATGCCCATCAGACATGGGATGGATAAAAAGATTTGGTGCTTTTATACAGTGGAGTACTATTCAGTTACAAAGAAAGAAAGAAAAACTCAAAGCTTTTTATAGGTAAGTGCTTGCAAATAGCAGCCATGCTCATAAGTGAAATAAATCAGACTTATATATGTATATGTTGTATTGTCCTAGTGTAAGAAACTGAAAGAGTAAATAAGACCCAAAAGTTACAACAGATATTGTGAAAGGGAAAGAAACTTCTGAAACAGAGAAAACAAGTGGGATTGAGGAAAGGGGTAAAGCAGGAAGGGGAAAAAATATATATAATAGTTAATTGTACTATTAATTCTATTAGTTCATTGAAAGAAACAGTGCTTATGTAGTATGATCAATTTTGCGTGCCTATATGAGGTAAACTGAACAACTACGTTAACAATATGGCATTGTTAGTTTACTATCATCTTGTTTTGAATTTCTGTAACATTTTTATTGTTGCTTTTACATACTATAAAATAAAAACATAAAAATCCCAAAATATTCTAGGAAAATCCATGTGCTAAAGTTGAACCTAAACCTATATCTGTCACTGAGCAGCAAACTAAAATTAAAATGAATTACAGATCTAAACATTACAAAAAAATCTTAATCTACTGAAAGACAAAATACATAGAACTCTTGAAAAAATATACATATATAGTTGATAGTTTGGATTTGTACTTTTTGTCAGTGTGGGAATCAATAAGAGTTTGAAAAACCTAGAGGATGACTAAATGCATTTTGCATAATAAGATAGATGTGAGTCTTTTGGTGACAAGGAGTGGAATAGTATCATCTAGACTAAAATGTCCCCTAAAGTTATCATGTGTTTAGAGAGTCATTGGATCATGGTGGAGCCACAATAACCTGCAAATTCACCTAGTGATGAATACTGTAATGATGTATTGATGTAATGTAATACTGTAATGATGTATTAGCAGGAAGTGATGTCTTGTTGGAAGTCAGTGTTCCATGAAAGGGTGTATTCTTGTCCCAGTTTCCTGTCTCTGTGTTTCTTTGCTGCCATGGTGAGCCATGACAGCCATGTGTTTTGCAACTAATTTTCAGTTTTGGATCCCACAGACTGTATCCTCTAACCTACATGAGCCAAAGTAAACCTCTCTTAAAATGTTTTTGTTGGCTAGTTTGTCCCAGTATTGCAAAAACTGCTTATATACAGATTATCAACTCATATTTTTTGGCATGTTCACATCTCTCAATATCACTTTCAATTTAAATTCTTTTCAATGTTATTATCTTAGCAAAACTATAATTCTGGAAAGTAACATCTATATCTAACCAGTTTATTAGAAATATACAAATAATAACATGTATTCATATGATGCTTCTGTTTTGGTACATACAAGCTTCTTGGCATCAATATTTTATTCTCACCTTAAAACAAAATTTTGTTTAAGAATGCTTTGAGAAGTTTCTTAAAGACCATTATTGTTTCCGAGAAGGACATGTGTATTTGCACCATCCCAAATGATCCTGCCTGTTCTTGCTCTGTTGTCTGACAGTTAATCAGTAGTCTGCTGACAGTCACAGGCTTGGTGTTTTCATGTTCTATAAATGAGCAATAGAGACCCATTACATCTTCTCAGTGCTGTCATAACTGTAAGGTTTCTACAAAAGCTTATATTTTTCTTCTCGTATGTTCAGTTAAAAAATATAGTTTCTTTCTCTGTGAAGGAGAAGTTAGCATCCAATAGATATCCATTACACACTTACGGAGTATAACATTGTGGATATATTTCTAGGTTGTTAAAATAAGCAAAAACCAATTTTATTTTACTATTTATTGATTTTCTTTCTATATTTAATGAAGTCACTATTTTATATAAAAACTGCATTTATTTTCAATTTTAATCAAATCTCCCTTTCCCTTACATCATTAATAGAGTCTGATCCATAACCTTGAATTTTTCTTTAAGCATGAAGTGATTGTATATGTTAAAAATAACAGTGACAATAAAAACTTTTATCAAACTATATAAATATTTAAGTTTTCCCTTCCATTTAGTTTAAATTGAAGATTTTCTGAATTCTAATTAAATATAGGAAGCAAATTAAAATGTAGTACTTTTATGAACTTCATAAGGATCATTATTTCATTGAAAGCAAAACAATCTCAAGCATACATCTGTCAATTTTCTAATTTTATTTGCTGTTAAATGTTCAACTTCTTCTTGATATTTTAAAACCATTTGATAAACCTTGGCCAATTGTTCCCTGATGTTATTGCTGAAACATTATTCTTGTGGGTGTATTCTTAATATTTTTTGCCACATATTTTATGTTCATTATCACATTATTATTTCTTTTAAAACATTTTCTTAATACATTGATTAATTGACAAGCATCAGAGTCTTTATGCATTTCTGAAAATTACTCTACTTTGCTTTTGTGACTAATTGCTATTTTACTTAGGGAAGGCCTTAAACTAAATATAATTATTTCTATAAAATATGAGAAATATTTATGTCCACAGTAGTTCATAATAAATATAATTGGAAGATTGCTTTTTGTTGCTTTTTAATTGCATATTTAAACAGCTTTTAGATTTTTTTCTTATATTCAAAGTATTAAGCTACTATGATAAAGTTAGACTTGTGAAATTGGTACAATAAAACTTTTAAGAATTCTATCAAAAAGAGTCATTTGTAATTCCACTGTCATTCTGATGAATACCCACTGAAGAGCAATATTTGAGATTTGACTATGGAAAAAAGTCTTGTAAAGAAATGGACATGTAAATGAATTATTGTAAAAAAAAAACAGAAAAAAACATGAAGAAGAAATACAAAGAAGTAATTTATGAAATGGACCCAAATTTTAGGAGGCACATTTGAAGAGCTATCAAAAAAGCTCTACAGAGCCAAAGTAAAATCAATTTTACAAATATATTATAGTAAAATAGTTGTATGCCAAACATAAAGCAAAAATTCTGAAAGAGATAGGAGTAAAATGATTCCCTATGTGAAATAAAAGGAAAATAAAACTAACACTTTAATTTTCATCAAATCAGTGAATGATACCAAATGGTATGATACAGTCTCAATACTGTAATAACTAAATTTTAATAATAATTTTATATCCAGAAAACTGCTTTTCAAAATTGAAGATAAAGAAATTTTCATATTAACCAACATTGTGTGAAGTTGTTGTTTGCAGCTCTACATTACAAGAAACATTTTAGAAATTCTTCATGTTAAAAGGAAATTACTCCATGTGGAAATTCCAAACCATGAAAATGCAAATTCAAAACATAAAAAGTGTTATGAGCAATGTATTCATGTCGTAATTATATTGTCAAATTCATTAACAGAAACAGAAGTAAGGTGAAATAATTGAAAATTTGACAATGATTGGTAGAGATACTAATAACTTTTAAAAATAGGTAAAGAACTATGTAGAAGATTAAGATGAAAATGAGAAATAGGCATAACTCTAAATCAAATACATAAAATACATATATACACAGCACACTACATAAAAGCAAGAAAACAAATTCACATAGAAAAATATCCAGAATAATGATAGATCATATGATAGGTCATAAAAAACAAATCAAATTTTTAAAATGAAATATTAAATATGATGTTGCAATACAACAGAATAAAATCAATGCATGCAAAACAAAACTTTTCAAATATTGCAATTCAAAGCCAAAATGCTTAAACAATTCAAAAATCTCACCAAAGTTGTAAATAGTTTACCTACATACGCATGTGATAAAAGTAATCTGTGAGTAGATGGGCACATATTGGTGAACAAGCATACTGAAAAAAAAACTATTTTAAATACCATTCTAAAATTTCACCTTCCATCACTAGAAAAAGAACAAACTAAGGGCAAAGCAAGCAATGATAAAATATTAGTAAAGATAAGAAAAAAATTAAGTAAAGAGCCTTGGAGAACAGTTGAACAGTGAACCAAATTCAGGTGTTACAAATTTCAGCAATTGAAAGAAAGGAAGAATTCACAATTTAATCTCTAAAGCCAATAATATTCTATCAATAAAATCAAAGAAAGCCAATTTTCTCAAACTTCTATGAAAAACCCATGTTCAGTACTTTTACTGGTAAATGCTTTAGTGTTTTGTAATTAATATGGTGGACAAAAGACGTATGTCCACTCTTACGTCTCTATACTGGAAAATCTATCCAGGACAATTGCTCCAGAATAATGGACAGAAATTTCCATATCAGAAAATAAAGTGTAAAACAATATTTCTTCACAGATGACATGTATAACAGAGCCATTAAAATATCCATGGCTTCAGCAAATAATGAGGAGATAAATTAACATATAAGATTATGGCATTTCTACATATTAGACAGAAAAACATCGGAAATAAAATTAAAATCAATTCCGTTTATAAGAGCTTTAAATGAAATAAAATAAAATACTTAGGTATTAATGCAACACTAATTTGCTTATTCATATATCAAAACAGTTAGTGTTATGCTGGAAATAATCTTAAATATATTCATAGGTTCGATGTATGCCATCCCCAAATGTCAGCAGGCAGAAATTGGCAACCTATCATAAAATTCAAGTGGAAATATAAAGAATTCAGAATATTTAATAATCTTGAAAGCTAAGGAATAATCATCTTAACTTTAAAACCCACTATAAAGTTTCATTAATCAAAGTGTGCTCCTGATATGAGCATTGAAAATAGTTTTATTCCAGAAATAAAACTGCACATATGTGGGGAATCTACTTAATAAGCACGCTTGAGCACTTCATTGTGAAACCAATAGTCTCCAATAAATGGCACTGAGACAAGAGAGACCTGATATGGGTAAGAATGAATTAGACTCCATCATTCATGAGAGAAAAATATTTCCTGAAAAGGGATCATGGACCTTAATGTAAACCTAAAATACATAAATTTTGTGGGAACATATGAGGAAATCTTTCTATGAGTTCAGAAAATTCTTCCTAGATATTCCATCAATGCTCAGAGACCAAAAGAAATAATAAAATCCTTGGAAATTATTAAAATTAAACACTTTTGTATTATGAAGCTCACTATCAAGAATATTAAAAACAACATATAACTGACAGAAACACAAGTTATGTATCTGGTATAGATCTTATATCTAAAATATATAAAGAACTTATACAACCCAGTAATAAAAAATAAACCAAAATTTTAGCAATGCATATAAAGAGAATTTTTTTCCAAGGAAAAAGCAAATGTCCCCAACGAACATACACATCAAATGTACAAGATTAATACCTGCAGGAAATGCAGTTCAAACAAAAATGAGGTACTACTTCACAGTTATCAGAGTACTTATCAATATGAGAACCTCATACATTGTCCATGAGAATATAAAATAATGCAGTCATTTTGGAAAACAGTCTAGCTGTTTCTCAAGGTCAACACCACGTTGCTATGTAACTCAAGAATTAGTTGTATATCCAAAAGAATTGGAAAATACAGGCTATATATGTATATAAAATATGTTCACAAATCTTCCTAATTTTATTACTTATGATACAAAGTGGAAACTGCATACATATCCATAAAACAATAAATCAGTTAATAAATTATTCCATTATATGGATAGAAATCAACAATCAAATGAAATGGAGCATTCATACAGGATATGGCATAAATAAACCTTGAAATTATTAAGTTAAGGAATCTAGTAGCAAAATGACCACATATGTGAATTTAATAATTGGATGTTCTCAGAGCACTAAGTCTATAGATACAGAAAGTTGACTAGCACTTTCATAGGCTGTGAGATTCAGGAGAACAACTGTTGGCAAGCAAGAAATTTCCACTGTGATTAATGATAATATTCAAAGACTGTGTTGGTTATTATACAAATCTATGAATGTACTAATGTAAGATATTACATAGTGTACTTCAAATGCATCAACTGCGTGACAATATTCATTATATATTGGTGATGATGTTAAAGATATGTGCAAATTTCATGATGTGCTTAATATCAATTGTATTTTATTCATTCCATGCCATTTTTATAGAGCCTTTAGAAGGAAGTACTCTCTCTCTCTCTCTCTCTCTCTCTCTCTCTCTCTCTGCCTCTGGCCTCTGTTTCCCCCTCTTGTTTATTTCAAGATATTTATTGCAGTCTGTAAACTAAGCAAGTCTGTACCTATAATTAGTATCTTTATATTGGTTCAACATGTTTATTTCCATATCAGTCATGCTCCATAATTTTAAATTGATTTAATTTTTTTTAGTGACACTTTTAAATTTATTTTTAAATTTTTCATTAGTATGTGTTTGCAGTACATAACAGTTATGTTCCGTTTGGGGCACTGACACACATTCACAATGCAGCTCCAGTTTTTCCCTTTCCTCTACACTTTTTGTTTTGGGCAGCATCAGATTCATTTATTCATACTATAAGTCCTTATAAAGTTAATTATTACACATACAGGTTAATTAGCAGATTAATAAGACAAAAATATAAAACATAAAAATAAAAAACATTAAATCAAGTTACATTTTTAGATTAAAAAGCATTTTCTTCTTGCTTCATTGGAATGTTGTCTCAATGGTTACTGGGATTTTTAAATTTAAATTGCTTATTTCCTTTGTGGCTCAAATTATCTGTCTTGCATTTTGCTTACTTGTCTTTTGTGTTTAATTTTGTTTATTCTTTTTAGCTTAGTTCTTTGTATTCTTTTGTTATTTTGTGATATGCATGGTCTGTCTTCATCTCCCCATGGTACTATTTTTTTTTGAAAAACTAAGAAAGCACTGATAAGACTGTTCTTGTAAAAGCCTTACAGTTATTTGACTATTTTAAAAATGATTATGTCTCTCTCTTTAAACTTGAGGTTTCAGAAAGTGCTATAGGGAGCAGAATTCTAATTTATGATACAATACCCATATTTTCTCTTTCATTACTATGCAAAAGAGTGACTCTATTTTCTCACACACTTCTCTACCTTTGATGGAGTCACTGATGAAATATTACATGATACTTTGAGAAGGATCACAGAAAAGAACAGTGGGTGACTATTATATATGTCAACCTTCAATAAAAAGCTGGCTTTAAGTTTTATTTAGTATTCCTAATCCAAGTTAGGACAATCTGTGCTGAAAACAGTTTTTTAGGTTCTGCAAGGTGGAGTATTTTCCTCATTTCCTGCAAGTCTTTCATACATGTTTTAAAAATCATATATTCTGTTTTATTTACAAATATTTGCATTATCTTTCAGAGTTCAGAAATGTATTGAAACCTATATTTTCCTTACATCTCTCTACTCATCTTTTTTATGGGTTTAAACATATCAAGATTTTAAAAAATAATTTTGTGATATCTAAAATTGTGGGCACAAACAAGTACATATTTTGCATAAATGTAATCAAAGAATTTCTTGATTTTTCCCTAAAATGGGATGAATTTTATTCCATGAAATTTATTGTACTAGTTACTACTTTATGAGGTTGACATTTCTGCTAACACATTCAAAGATAGAAATTAATTTAAAGTTCATATTTCAAAGTGTTATAAGATGGAAATTAATTTGTGACAAAGAAATGCGTATATCAAAGCTTTACGTAGGTGATAAACACTATCATATTCTAGAAACAAAAAAATTTACAGCTTTGCCTTAATCTGTACTTTGAAAGTGAAAAAGAAAATATTGGACACATATTAACATTTATTTCTATAATTGCAATTAGCTATTAGAAAACCATTGCAAAGGTGATGAAACAAAAGTTCTCTTAAACAATTTTTCCATTACAGAATACACAAAGCAATGACATTTTTTTAAAACAAATTAGGGAGCAATCAGTTGTAAAATCATAAAAAATAGTTAGTATCATAAGCATACTATGATGCTATTGACTCAATAGCAGTCAATAAAAAGAGATTCACTGTACAAAAGAATCATCCAAAAGGTCATATTTCTGCCTGACAAAAGGTTGTGAAATATTCTGTCCTCCGTTGGCCTCCAGGCCATGTGGGAATTATTTGGCAATATACAGTCTTGAGGAATTTCTAGCAAATTCCTAAAGAAATAAAAGTGAAAAGAAAGATAGATGTTTTCAAATGTTCATACTGTTACCAAGTAAAATAAAGAGTTCATGATTTGCGTCGTTTTATTGCATCATATAAAATATGATATAATATTTAAAAGAACTAATTCGCCCCTTCAGCATGTAATATAAATATTGTAACGTTAAAATAAACACTAAGTGTAGAGATGGGAAAATTATATATTATTAGCAATTTGTGGAAGTATATTGCATTATATTGTCCTATCCGCTAACCAACAACATATTCAAAACTTTTTCCTTTGAAAATAAGAAAATATAGAGGTATGAAAAGGCACTGGTGTACTCAAGATTCTTTTTTCTATCTTTGCTATTGTTTTAAAAGTAAAATTTTACATTTATTGAATTATATTTTTCTTACCATTTAATCATATTCTCTTTTACAATAAAACCAACAAAATATAGTAATAAAAAGGGAAACCTACATGTAGCATGAATATTAATAGTTTAAAGAACTGTGCTGTCTTTTCCAATTTACTGCATTTTTATTAACATAACATATACATGAACCCTTTCATTAGCAAAATTTTAATGCATTCACAATGTTATTCAATCATTATCATTGTTATCCAGGTACAGAAATCTTTTTATTACTCCAGAGGAAAATCCTGCACCCAGTAAGCAGTGATATATTTTCCCATTTTCTTCTCCATCAATCTCATGGCAATAGCTAGTATTCTTTTCTTTCTAAGGGTTTTCTAATTACTTGTATTTCATGGAAATGAAAGTACACAATATGATGCTCTGTAGCTGATAATTCTTATGTTAAAATATATGATTGTATTATTTCAAGTCCTCTGATAAGCAGATATCAACATGAAATTAAATATAAAATGTTTGAAGAAATTTTAATTGAGGGGAGAAAATGGACCAGGAGGTCTAGCATTCTGAGATGAAGTTTGTAACCTTGTGAAAGACCATACAAACACATTATGTAAGTAATGTCTCAAACTACTCTGTCATTGATAGGAAATTTTGGCTAAGCTGACGAGGAACTTCTTAAGCTAAACACCCGGCCCTCTGTCTACATTTGTCTACATTCAATAGAAAGGAAACAGCAAGGGATTTATTTAATAATATTTCATAAAAACTGACCAAATGTTCTAAATTAATTTTCTTGAGGCAATTATTCAAAATATTAAAAGAAGTGTGACTTAAAATCACTATTTTGTGGTATATTGTACAAGAAAGCAGCACATTATTGGAACTCTCTCTCTAAATATAACTTCTAAAGACAGATTTTTTACTCATAGTAATTGAAACTAACAATCTAAAGGATATATCTTTCACACTAAATGATAATTGTATTTGTATTTCTTAATATATGAGGAGTTACAAAAGTGAACTAAATGGAAATTTCAATCAAATATAGTATCCTTTTATGAACAAAAGTCTATATTTAATGTAATGGTATTTGCTGAGGGATCACATTTTCTTCCTAACTGAGAATGCTGTGAGTGTGCTTACTAAAATCTATTTTTAAATTTCATCATGTAGAAGATATATTTTATTATGCTAAAAACATTCTAACCTTTTAAAAAATACAAGTGATTGTGTGGCCATAGGGGTTTTGATATGAGTTAATATTGCATGATGAAAAATACAATTTGAACACAGGTGACTACTGACATGTTGTGAATTTTTATAACTATTTTATCATTTTAAGTAAAATAAGTTTTTCTGCAGTTGACATTGCTGTTTGTTCAGTAGACACAATTTTATGTTAATAATCTATAATCTTTAATAACTTCTAAAATGTACATATATTCATAATTTTAATATATACGAAGTCAGTATACATTTTTATTGGGTAATGACTTTGTTAGAATAATATTCTTGTGAATAGAAATAGTGACTAGTTTTTTTCTCTATGCTCTTAAACAGTAACTTTTCTTCTTATGTATGGATTCTATTTGCTAAGATCCTAGTGAATAATACATCAAAGAAATGTTTGCCTTTGTGAACAAAACACTATAGCCTCTTTTATAGTTTATTTATGCTTTCAAACCTCATAACACAATGACACATTGGATTATCAACAGCATCATTTTATATCTTTCTGTTCAGAAGCCCACAAAGTCCAATATCAAGAATAAGATGCTTGATATTTAGTGAGAGCCATTTCTCCATTTCTCAGAAAGGTCATCTACCTGTGTCCTTGCATTAAAAGCAGTGTCTTTAGTATTTTTGGATGAGTGGTAATCTTGTTATGAATGGTTCATTCTGGCAAGCCGTTCTTCTCTGAAATTTCCTACTTCAAAATTTGATCCTCACGTGTACCAGACTTAAACATGTGAATTCTTGTGTAACACAAAGTTCAATGTATATATTAAGGTATTATGTAAATACAATTTTGAATTAAATTGGACCCTATTTTTTGTAGGTAGATAAGGATATGTTTATTTACAACTTTGTTAAAGCTTATCTCTTCATCAAAGAAATGTATTTAAAGATTAAACACTTTTGAAAATGGATTTACCAAAACAAGAAAATTAATTTGTATTCTATTCTCTTCTTTCAGTAGAAAGTGACTTGTGGTGTGCCTTTGTCATTTCTAGTGACTGACACATGATAAAAATGACAGTACTGCTTTAACATTTTATTTTTTATAAAATTAGGTATTATATATAATGAACTCACTTTATATCGGTACCAATATATCAAAAATCACTCTGACTGATATATCTCAATTTATCTATTGGTGCTATCTATCAAGTAAATGGTGTTAAGCTGAGTAAAATTGAGTGGGCTTGACATATTTCAAATCACAGCAATGGAGGAATAGAAAGAAAGCTGTCTGCATTAAGTTTCTCCATTAAATGTGTCCTTGACTAACTTACATTTCCTTACATAACTTTGTGTTACAGTTTTTTTAAAGAAATTACAAAATTTTGAATTTTTGAAAGCATATGCTTTTCTCTTTTTTATAATTGTTGAGAGTTACAAATGACAAACTTTGAAGTATGACATAATAAATCAAAATTATAGATAATAGATATTTGTTAAAGCAGGAATCCTTGTTTCTACCATTCTAACAGTTTCTGGATAATGTTGAGAAACAACTTTGCAAACAGGAAATATAATAAAATGTTTCTTGAGATATCATAATTTTAGAAAATCCTGAATTGACAATATAAACTAACGCTAAATATGTACTGTAGTATTGCAGATGTTGAGGTGTCAATTCCTTATCACCGAAATAACTAACTGCCAACCAAAATAATTGTTAAGTATCAAGCTGTCTTCAAGAAGTTTTAAGAAAGTACATTTGTGCAAAAAAGAATACATTATTTTTATTTTAAAAAATGGAAAAGGAAAAAGAAAGCTCCGAAGCATAACATTGACTAATTTCCCGCTCTTGCAGGAGTAAACTGATAGCATTCAAAGTTGCTAAATTAAGGAACACTGGATAGTATAAACACAATTCAAAAAACTTAATGTAACACTTGAAGACCTTTCACCAAAAACCTTTGAAAATGTTTGTGTCTATGTCCTTGTTGCAAGATATATTACATTTCACTCAAGGCACTTTAACACCATGTGATTTTGGTAATTTGAAAACATGAAACCTAATACACACACAAAGAGACACAGAGAGAGAGAGAGAGAGAGAGAGAGAGAGAGAGAGAGAGAGAGGTACAGACCAGACACAAGAGCTAAGAACAAAGCAATCAGAAACAACAGAGGTTATGGCCAATATGTTTCTGAGAGATGTAGAGATAAGCATAGCTTAATGTGCCTTTGAAGTAAAACTTTACTGATACATATAGCACAATCTATGAGAAAATATTAGGGCTTGTATGTATTACAGGGGAATGGTGTAAAAATGACTGTTACTTAAGAAAACAGTGTGTCCATGGAGAACAAATATTTAAAAGCTATTGCAAGTTTTGAGATATTAAATCATAAAATAATTTCATGGTACTAATTTCATTAAAGTATGAAATTAAATGCAGGAGGAGAGTGTTGAGAGATGAAATTATCATGACACATGATTAGACACTTCTGTGTTTTGGGGAGAGTTTCAGTACTTAAGGGAGGGGATAGAAATTAAGAATTTAGTAACTGAGTAGCTGAAAAAGATAAAAATGAAGCAAATAATGTAAATATTTTCAGTTTAATAATTCAACATGTTGCATTATTTTAAGAAAAGATCAAGATAATTTCCGTCTTCCAGATATAGTAAAATTTTTATACATTCCAAGCAATTGTACCTAAAATATAAATAATTTCTAATAAAATTATTAACTTAGCTGGAGTGGAGATAATCTATAAGGGAGGGTAGTTCCTGTTAATTTATATCAACCAAGTTTAAAATTTAGTCCACAGAAATTATCACTTGAAACATTGTTGCCCCATGAAAGTTGACTTCGGTAAGGGTTTACAAGATTGTGGCAAAACAGTATTAACACAAAGAATCATAAACGAAAGGGGTCTTAAATTTTTCCTAATATAGATTGAAACACATTTGTCAAAAAAGTCTCATGAATAGCATAGAAGAATGCATATTTATCATACAGAAAAATGTAACAGAATGAAAATATTATACATTCAAATGATAAGATTAGATTGGTTTTTGCCATATGGTTATGCATTTTTTATTACTTTAAGTTTTTTGATGGATAATTCAAGAAGTTAGTGTCATGGTTTACAGCATAAAATATGTCTTAAATTCAAAGAATGAAATTACAAAGATTGATTACTGGCATGTGGCCATTTTTATCTTTGGGTGTATATGTATGTTTATCTTTTTTTCTGCTAAAAATGTGCAATTATTATTGAGAATATTTTGCTAACTTTTTTCATTAGGTGTATGGCTTGCTTATGTACTGTCTCATTTGGGTATTTTTAATAATTAAAGGTCAAAATCATATAAATCTCAAAACATAGATAAGTATCATTTGTTGTTTTATCAGTCTCTTGTAAGAAAGCTTCACTTTTCCAGAGACACAAATTCATTTAGAGAATATTCTAATGCATAAAAGGAACACATACCAACTTTCCAGCATGAGTTGAATCATGTACTAATAGAGTTTTAAAAAGAATGCTTGAGTAAGTCATGGAGATAAAAGTCAAAAATCCTAAGTATTAACCTAATGGAGAAATTATCAATGCAGACAAGAAGAAAGGTTACAAATCAGATGGTCATGCTGTTGAGTGAGACAGTAACACAGGTACTGTAATCATGCAGTATGGGAAAAGAGTTTTAAAGAAAGATTGTGAGCTAATCACTTGAAAAAGAAAAAACAATGAAGATAATCTACTGGATGTGTATACAAATGGATTATAGAATTGTACTTTGTTGTTTAAGAAAATAAATGAACATTATGTTTTATATTATATTTTCAGTAAGTTTCATAAATTGTAGTTACACAGAAGCATTCATTTTCTTGGACAAAAATGTTATTTCTATTTGTCCCTCATTCAGGTAAGATTAAAAGTAAATTTTAAGGCCTATAATTAAGGAAATAACCTGAGACAAGTATTGGAAGTTTTAAGCAAATGCTGTGACTTCCAGCTTACGCAATTTCTAGAAAGTTCAGAGAAGTTGGTGACTGAGACATGGTTAAGGAATGAGAAATGTTCTAATGCTAAACTGTTATATTACATAATTGATGCCACATGTCAGAATTTGTATTTTTTCTTCAATAATTTATTGAATTCAAAAATTATAATGAAGCACAATGGACACATTATTTATTTAAAATTATTTAAAAATAAATACACATAAAATATGTGAATTTCTTTGGAAATATATATGGTGATGCTAAATTAGGTACTATTTTATGTATCTCTCAACATAGATATCACCAAGCAGTGCACAATTCCACAGAAAGAATATATGAGATTGTTGGAGACCACTATGAAGCAGCTCTGAGCAGGATTTAAGATTAACGAATTGGCTTTCTATATTTACTTGTGAGTCTGTCCTAGGCATGGGCCCCTTGCCTGGCAATGGGAGCTGATTCATAATAAGTGAACCTCTATGACTCTCTGGTCCTGACTGAGGCCTGTAGTGGCCTGGGAGGCCAGAGATACCTCAAAGATCAAGAAGAGGCCATGGCTGAGGACACCTTGAGTCCAGCACTAATTAAGTAAATACAGACTGTAGCTGAAGGAATCTCACTCTTACAGTGCACTCCTATCATAAATGTCATCATAGGGATAAGACAATTCTCCTAACCTGTTATAATTTACTACTTGGAGAAGTCTTTGAAATGACTCCCAAGGTCCTGCTCATTGCCTATGATTTCCTCAGTTTCCTTGACCTTTGTTTTGGACCTAATAAATAGGTCCAGAGAAGTCTTTGTCTTAGCCCTGAGACTCTCAAACTCATCTAAAGTGTTTTGACCCTGCTGGAGCCCTAAAATCATATCACTTGTCTCATTTACTTAAGCCTTTGCCTTACACTTTTTGGGTGGTTGAGGAACCGATGAGAACTTACATATATTCTGTTAAAAAATAAACAGTGTTGCAAACAATGGAGAATATATTTTCAGTATGATATGATTTAAGCACAAAATTATTTTAATTTTGCATTGTGTTTACTGAAATATCTCCTAAAGTGGGCTATGTGCAGCAGAAAGATTTTAGCTATTTTTATACTATTTTATTTACTCCTTCTAATGATCTTGCAGGTAATATTATTTTCATTTTACAGATCAGGAAAGTTAAACTGCCATGAAATAAAGTGACTTCATAGATTCCCTAAAAGGTTACCAAATTAGTAAATAGTAGGTACAAGAATCGTTCTTAACACTACATTTTATTCTCTGTTTAGGTCATGGTGAATCTGTACTGAGGTAGACACCTCCAGTAAAGTCACTTTTTACATGAGATTTATAAATTACATAATAGAATCTTCCAGAAATATCTTTGAGATATCTGCAGAAGTTTTTAATTTATTTCACAACATTCTATTATCATTTTATAAAAAGAACAGACTATTGAAATAATCATGTTTGGACACATTATAAGGTAAATTAAAATGGTATCTTTGATATTTCATATTGTAATGATTTCATCAGTTAGTGCTATTGGCAAAAAGAACACTGTAATCATCTCTCTCTAATTGTTCCTTACTGTTTGAAGATTATAAACTATTGGGGCTTTATATTTTTTTCATTTTGTATATCTTCTAGAGCATAATACATCACAGTACATTTTTTATTTCCCTTAACAAAAGTAATCCTTACCTTAACAAAATTTCTATAGGAATTATTTTTATGTTGGTCATGGTAGTGCCTGCCTATTATCTGAGCACTTTAGAGGCTGAGGCAGGGAGATCACCACATGTTCAAGGCTGGCCTGGACTATGCAGTAGGATCCTATCTCAAACAAAGCAAAACAAAATAAAGCAAAACTGAATTTTTTATGCAATTGAATTATTTAAGATTTTATTCACCAATAAATATGACTATTATAGGTATTTATTAAGTAATCTAAACTTATCAAAGTACTTCTATTTTCTGCCTGTACATTAAAACAGATGCATTATCAATTAATTAGAAGAGTTTGAAAGATGGTGATGATATTAAGTGGTCATGGTTAGTGTATTTATCTAAACCATCCAGTATTTGTTGTATGAGATGGGCCATGATAACTGCTGGGAATGTAAACATAAATAATTCATTTGTATGTGCAGTTAGAGCTTACAATATAGAGTGGGTTAAGATAAATATGCAAGCACACTTTAAGAAAGTGTGCTTTAGGCAGCTCCAAGGACAGATCACCAAAATTTCTTAAGATGTTAATCATGGTGCAAAGGAAAAACTCTTAGCCTGGATTTGAATTCAGAACAAAAAGATGTTCCCTTTACTATTGCTAACAGATGACAAGATAGTCAGAAATAACCTTATACAAAATTCTAACATGGTTTTTCATAAAATCTGAAACTAAGATGATTTAAATATTAAAAAAATATATATGTTTGAGATATGGTAGGCCTTGTAATTTTTAGTTAAAACAGATAACTAAAAAAAGAACAGTATAACAAGGAAAAACTGTGGCTATAATAGAATAAAATGTTATGAGCACGTCTCACAATATATTCAATTAAAAATTATGTTTTACTATTTCAGTGACATGAATGCAAATATCTCAAATATTTGATAGTAAAATATTTCCAGTTGCTTTTATTATTTTTTAAAAATTTTATTTAAAGTGAAAAAAATACAAAACAAAACAGAAAAAAATGTAGCAGAATTCCAAGGAAAAAAAGAAAAGTACAAAAAACACTAAGAAACCATTACTTGACAAATCATATGGTGTGATCTTTGAAATAGTTATTCAAGTTACAAAATTAAAACATACTAAGTACATATTCAAAAAATGAGACTGTTAATAGTTCTGCTTCAAGATCTAACAAAAAAAGTAATATGGTCATCCATCTTACATTCTTAAACATACATGCAGTTATATCCTTTAGGACACTTTCTTTTCATCTCTTTTTACAGTAGCAATTACAGATTTTTGGTTTTATTACTCCTATGTTTCTTATTACATTTTACACTAGAGACACAATATGATATTTATAAATATGATTTTTATTTATTTCACTAATGAGGATAGCCTCAAGTTATCTCCATTTACCTACAAAGGCCTCAAGATCATTCTTCTTGATAGCTAAGTAATATTCCATTGTATAAAAAATATCACATCTTTTCATCCACTCTGTGGCTGATGGGTATCTTGGTTGTTTCCAAGATTTAGCTATTAAAAACTGTGCTGCTAACTGTCCTTCAAAATGGATGGAGAAATAAGATACTTCCATGAAAAACAACAGCTGAAGAACTTCATGAACACCAAACCAAACCTACAAAGAATA
>PVJX010024808.1:8676-27745 GCA_004027295.1 Dolichotis patagonum | reverse complement strand
GGGGAGGGGAGGAGCACAATGAAGAATGAGTGAGTGTTGAACTGTTTGATGGGAGAAAGTAACTTTAGGCTGGGGGATGTAGAGTCCAAATGTGAAAGTAGTTCAGATTTCTCCTGGTAGAGGAGAAACTATGGTAAAGAGGGATGTCAGAAAAATTATCAAAAGCCTGAGGTCCAAAGCTTTAGCAAGATCACCCACATTAGAAAATTAGAAATCTCAGCACAGGTGCCTGTTCACTTACCAGCACTTTCAGCAGGACTAGTGTGTCCTCTTTTTACAGAGGAATGATCCTCCTGCCTCTGCCACCTGAGTACTGGAATTATAAGCATGTGCCACAACCTTTTTAATTTTGAAGTAGGGTCTTGCTGAATCACTAAATTGCACAGGCTGGGTTAAAACTTGTAATCATCCTGCCTCAGCTTCCTAGAGTTCTGGAATTACAAGCTTGTGACAACAGGCCTGGCAGTTATTTAAATTCTACTTTAACTCTAACATTATGAAATTACTTAAAACATTTATCCCATTATAATGATTAGTTTTATTTTCCAAATAATCTTAAATTTTTAACCCTTTTCTATAACTCCTTTTATATAATCCTTATATGTCTCATTGTTGTCTTTTAATCTCTTTTGCCTACTTGCTTTTGCTTAGTTCATTTTTGTAGTTTTGTTTTTGTTTTTGAGACACGGTCTTGTTATGTAGTTCAAGGTCTTTCTGGCCTTGAACTCACTTTGTGGCCCAGCCTGGCCTCACTTTCATGATCCTCCTGCCTCAGCCTTTCTAGTGCTGGGATTACAGGTGTGTGCCACCACTCCAGGCTGATTTTGCTAAATTTGCACGCTGTCCTAATCTTTCTCATTTTAAAGGGCTGGAAGCCTTTAAATCAGAAGCTCCCCTCAGGTGGGCCAGCCAGAACTTACTGAGTCTAAAGTGACTGCTACAGGACTCACCAGACTACTTTTAACTTCAGTCTAATCACATTCACAGGACAAATGACTAATTCTCCAGCACTGTGGGAATTGAAAATTGCCAATGATTAAGAGGAAGAATAAGGGGCTAGGGATTTAGCTCAGCTAAATAAGCACTTGCCTTGCAAGCAAGTGGTTGTGAGTTCAATCCCCAATACCAAAAAAAAAAAAAGAGGAAGAACAAAAGGGGCAGAAGGAGGTGACACTCCAGTTCCCAGATACTCATCCCCTTTATTTCCCTATCCATACCCTTCGTAGGTTTTTGTTTTTAAATTCTTGTTGGTAGCTATTCTGACACGTGAAATGGAATCTCAAGCTTGGCATACATAGGCACACATAGTTAAAAGCCAGCCTTAACAACATAGTGAGACCCTATCTCAAAAAAGAAACAAACAAAAAAAGCAAACAAAGACTAGTTTGAATTTATCTAATGGCTAGAAATTTATCTAATGGCTAGAGATGTTGAACTTTTTTTGGTATATTTTTGGCCATTTAAACTTTTTAAAAAATGTTTAAAAATTTTATTTTAAAGGGGATAAAATTAAACACAATAAAACAAAACAAATGGGACATAAGAAATCATAAATTTCAAAGCTAGACAACCAGAGATCTTCACTATCTGTCATATTGTCTCTTGTTCTCTTCCAAATGGTTGTCCGTATCTTTGCATATGGAGAGCTCATACTAAATAACATAGCCAATCTTTTCACAAGATGTGTAGTTAACTGGCTCCCACTTGCTAAGGGGGGGGCACAGGAGTGGGGACAGGACGACATGAAATGTCTGATTCTCAGCCCACGGGCCTGCAGGATCACAGGCACCCCCCAGAGAGGGGAGGAGTTCCTTGTTCTCCAGGCACTCCGAGTCAACCGCACAGTGCGGGTCCCTACATGCCAGGGTTTCTCTCCTTCGGGCCACCGAAAGTCTGCCACACTCACAGCCGCTCCCTAGAGAGGGGAGGAGCTCCTTATTCTCCTGGCACCCCAAGTCAACTGCATGGTGCGGGTTCTGACACATCAGGGTCTCTCTCCTTCAAGCCGCCAAAAGTCTGCCACACTCAGCCACCCCCTAGAGAGGGGAAGAGCTCCTTGTTCTCCCAACACCCCAAGTCAACCACATGGTGCAGGTCCTGACACGCCAGGGTCTCTCCCCTGCAGGCCCCCCAAAGTCTGCCACACTCACCTGCTATTTCTTTCTGATGAACTGACTATTACATTTCCAAAGTTCTGAAATGGCCAACAGACCACAGAAAGAATTCTCTTTAGGCTCCTGTTTGAAACCAGTAGCTACAGCAATCAGCTGGCCTTGCTTCAGGGCCAGTTTTTTTTAATTTTAAAGAGAATAAAACCAAGTAAAACAAAACAGAACAAAGCCAACAAAACAAATCAATGGGGCCAAGGATTTAGCTCAGTGGCATAAGCGCCTGCCTGGCAAGCGCAAGGTTGAGTTCAATCCCCAGTACAAAAAAACAAAACAAAAACAAAAACAAAAAACAATGTAAGTGGGGCCGGGGATTTAGCTCAGTGGCTTAAGTGCCTGCCTGGCAAGCGTGAGGTCGTGAGTTCGATCCCCGGTACCAAAAAAAAAAAAAGCTAAATTCAAAACAATGTAAGTAACACAAGACTTTGAAACAATGAGAAATCTACAATGGTTACCATAGTGCCTCCTGATGTCTTCACAATAGCTGCAGATACCTTAGGACACAGTAAAAATCAAACAAAACAAAGCAGAATAGAACTAATAGAAACAAAACAATGAATGTAATACAGGACTTCAAAACAAGATAATAGTAAATCCAAAATGGCTACCATACTATATCTTGTTATCTGTGAAAAAGTTGCCCATGCCATCAGATACAATAAAATCAAACAAAACAAAATGGACTTCAAAACAAGACAACAGGGAATCAATAATGACCACCACCCTCAGAAGGAGATCCTCCATAGATGCTACACTGTTTTGCCACCTTCTGAATAGCTGATCAGACCACTGGCTTTAGACCTGCAAAGTCAGTGAAACGCTAAACACTACAAACATCAAATTGCATTTCACCTCAATAGCTATCATTACAACCTGTGTTTCTCTGGATCAGCCAGTAGCTTGTGGAGGTGGGGGAGGAGGGGTTGGCTTTTCTTGTTTCCCAGCCCATGTGCCAGGACGGGCTGGCATCTGGCTCTCCTCCAAGTGGCCCACACATGGCACTGATTCACAGGGAGGATTTGCTTCTTGGTGACTTCTTGTTTTCTCCCCCACAGTTTGCAAATGGAGCTGACTCACTGGAAAAGGCTGGAGTCTGGTTGCCCCCACCCAGCAGCCTGTGCATGGTGCCAATTTGCAGGGAGGGTTTGCTTCTTGGTGACATCTTGTTCTCTTCCCCTGTAGTCTGTGAATGGTGCTGACTCACAGGAAAAGGCTGGTATTTGGTTGTCTCCCTCAGTGGCCCACACATGGCACCTATTTGCAGGGAGGCCTTGCTTCTTAGTGACTTCTTGTTCTCTTCCCCACAGTCCATGAATGGTGCTGACTCATGGGAAAAGGCTGTGAAATAGTTGCCCATGCCATCAGATACAATAAAATCAAACAAAACATCTGGCTGTCCCCTGAGTGGCCTATGCATGGTGCTGATTCACAGGGAGGCCTTGCTTCTTTCATTTTAGCTTCTTTTGAGAAGTATCTATTTGGTCCATTTGCCTCCACTGTTGAGGGGTGCTCTATATTTTATGGGGGTTAATTTTTTTTTTTTTGAGTCAGGGTCTCACTGTATGGTTCAAACTGACCTCAAATTGACAGTAATCCTCCTGCCTCAGGCGTCAAGTGCTGGGATTACAGGCACGCACCACCATACCTGGCCTATAGGGGTTAATTTTTAAAATTCTGTATATATTCTAGATATTAGTCCTCTGTTAGAAGAGTAGCTAGCAAAGATTTTCTTCCATTCAGTGAGTTGTTTCTTCACTCGGTTGTTTCCTTTGCCCTGAAGATAATTTTTTTTTATTTACTTATTTTTGAGATAGGGCCTTGCTATGCATAGTTCAGACTGGCCTTGAACTCACCATGATCCTTCTACCTCAGCCTCCTGAGTACTGGGATTACAGGAGTGCACCATCACACCTGGCTTTTAGATTTAATATAGTCCCATTTGTTTATCCTTGGTATTATTTCCTCTGCTTTTGGAGAGCTGTTCAGGAAGTCTTTGGTGGGACTATCCTTACAGCTTCATGTGCTTCTCTTTGTTGTACTCTAGCAGTTTTAAGATTTCTAGTTTACTCCTAGGTCTTTGATCCATTTCATTTGATTTTAATGCAGGGTGAGAGATAAGGGTGAAGTTTTAATCTTCTGCATATGGATATCCAGTTTTCCCAGTACCATTTGTTTAAAAAGGCTATTTCAGTGAGGTTGGTGATGCATGCCTAGAATCCTAGTACTCAGCAGGCTGAGGCCGGAGTGCACAAATTCAAAGCCAGTTTGGGTTACATAGTGAGTTAGAGGACAGCCTGAACTATATAGTGAGATTTTGTCTCAAAAAACAAAACCCAAAAAAAATAAAACAACAGCTATCTTTGCTCCAGCATGTATTCTTGTTCCTTTATTAAAATGTGGTTGTAGGTACTTGGGTTTGTTTCTGTGTCTTCTGTTCTATGGTACTGGTTCACATTTCTGTTTTCATTGCCAGTACTATGTTGTTTTTGTTACTATGACTTTGTAGTATAGATTGAAGTCCAGTATAGTGATGCCTCCAGTATTGCTTTTTTTGCTCAAGATTGCTTTGGCTATTCTGGGTCTTGTCTGAGTCCAAATGAAGTTCACTATTGCTTTTTCTAAATCATTTTGTTGACATTTTAATAGGAATTTCATTGACTCTATGGATCACTTTTGGTAATATGGCTATTGTAATAACAATAATATTAATTTTGTTCATCTAAGAACAGAGCTATCTTTCCATTTTCTAAAATCATCTTTAATTTTTTTCTTCAGAGTTCTATAATTTTTATTAGGTAGATTCCTAGGTATTTAATTCTTTTTGAAGTTGGTGTGAATGGACTTGTTTTTCTGATTTCTTTCTTTATGGATTCATTATTAGTGTACAGGAATGCAATTTATTTTTATGTATTGACTTTGTACCCTGCATAATTCTTATTTCATCTCCCCTCTCTTAAATATTCAAATCATGGAAATGAAACAATTCTTCCTGTACAGGCTACATGACTCGCTTCTCTATTGGATCCTGATTTAAAATAGTTCTGTCCCACCTCAAGCCCACCTGCCTTGCTAGTTCCCATTTTTCACCACCTTGGATCCACCTCACCTAGTGGTTTTGCTCCATAAAAATCCCTAGAAAAGTCAAAGTCTTTGGCTGCCCTTTTGTCTCTCTCTCAGACAGAAGGCTTCTTTCTCTCAATAAATATATTCTGCTCTTAACCTCCATTGTTCCTAAAGTTCATTCTTTGATTTTAGAGAACACAAAGTCCTACTGGACATCTAGTAGGTTGGGAGTTTCTTTCCCCTACATCACTATGACCACATGAGGCTTTGTAGGGAAATCTATGTGCAAGCCATAACAATCCTCTGTTTACAAGCCCCAAAGAATTCCACCAAGAGATTTCTAGAATTAATAACCAATTCAGCAGTGTGGCAGGATGCAAAATCAACACACAAAACATAATAGTACTCCTACACACTAGTAATGAAATTACTGAGAAAGAAATTAGGAAAACAATACTTTTTGCAATACTACCAAGAAAAATTAAATACCTATGAATTAAGCTAATGTCTTAGTTACTTTTAACTCATTGCTGGGACAAAATACCCAACATCCAAAATGAAGGAAGGAAAGGTTTATTTCTTACAGTTCTTGGAAGTGTCATTCCATACTCAATTGGCTCCAAGGCGGGGTGGAATGGCAGGGCAGCAGTTCATGGTAGCTGCAAACAACAAGGCAGGAGCTGGCAAGAGAAAGAGACACACACACCTTCTTCTCTCTATTACATAATATCCTGGCTCCACCCTAGATAGATATAGCACTCACACCACCAATCTGAGCACTAGACAACGAACCAATCACAAATGCTAGATTTTGTTGAGTTCATAATGAGGCTTGGGGGCCACTGACATAAACCATGATATTCCATCCCTGGCCCCCAAAGACACATGTACATCCTTTATAGAAAAAACATTGAGTTCATCTCTGAGAGTTCCCAAAGTCCTAACATTTTCAGCATTGCTGAAAAGTCCAAGTTCCAAGTCTCCTCTTGAGATCTATGGGAAACTCTTAACTGTAACCCCCTGTACAAATGAAACAAGGTTAAACATTTCTGAAATGCAAAGGCACAGGATAAACATTACCATTCCAAAAGTTACAAACAGGGGACACTGGAAACAAAGCAAGTTCAACATCCAGCAGGGTGAATATTAAGTCCTAGAGTTCTACGCTCAGCATTTGAAACATTCTGGTTGCAAACTCGAAAAGGCTTGGGTGATTCCACCCCCATGGCACTTCCAGGGATTTCAGCTCCCCCAGCTTCTCTCTTAAGCCCCCTTTACTCGGTTTTTGCAGCTTTCTTTGGATGATCCAAATTCTTGACTTTTCCAGACTTCTGGGGTCTCCACTGCACCTTTGGCTTCACCTTTACATCTTTACATATTGCCCTCTCAGGGTTACTCTGCTTGGCCTCCTAGGCCTTTTGCAATTGAGGTGGAAGCTGTCTTACCCTCAGAATTTGTGCATTTTCCTTGCACCTAAAAACACCATGTGGATGCCATCAAGGTTTGCTGCCACCTGGAGCAGTAGCCAGGCTTTTCTCTCTCTTGGTAGCAGGTGTCGAGCACCTGGATCCCTGGGTTCTGTGAACCTGATTGTGAGGAAAACCTTCTCTATGTTGCCGCCATTCTGGAATGTGGTGCAGCTGCCACCATTTTGGAACCTCATGTGACTGCTGCCATTCTGGAAACTCCTATGGCTGCTGCCATTTTGGAGCCTCATGTGGCCTCCATCGCCATTCTGGAGCACGGTTCTTTGAAGCTTTCTCCTTTGAGCAAAGTCTTTCACTTTTGCAGTTTTGAGGCTGCAAAGGCTGCTTCCTGGAATGCCCCCTGGCCATCTTTCTTATTTCTTTGTTCATGCTCAGCAATCAAAGTCTCAGCTCTATCTTTACATTCCACAGCTTTACTGGAGTTTTTCTTCTGGCCAAACTCACATCATTTTAAATTATCCTGCTGGGCTCTTTGCTCTTGATTTACAACATAAATCTGACTAAAAGACCCCAACAATAGCCATGCCACTGACTCTATATTCCACTGCCTTGAAATTTCCTTTGCCACATTAATCAGTCCTCTGCCCTTAATCTCAGTCTCAGGCAAAGTCTCTGGACACCAGCAAAATGCAGACAAACTTTCTGCCAAGCCATAACACACATCATGGAGAGTCTAACAACCAACATAGTCCTTCTTCCCAGCAGAAATCTCCTAAACCTGGTCTTTACCATCAGGCTTTCTATCAGCCTTCTGATCTCCTGAGCTCTGACCAGAATCTCCCCAACAGAACAGCCGAAGCTGTTCCAGTACCACCCTTTTAGGCAACATCTCTAAACCTTTCCAAACTCTTCCTACAAGCCATTTCTGAAGGCTCTTGAACCACATGGTCAGGTATAGTCTCAGCAACGACCTCACTCCTGGTACCAAATTCTGTCTTAGTTACTTTTTACTCATCACTGAGAAAAATACCTGATGCCCAAAGTTAAGGGAGGAAAGGTTTATTTCTTACAGTTTTTAGAGGTTTCAGTCCATACTCAGTTGACTCCAAGTCAGGGTGGCATGGTGGGGGGCTACAGTTCATGGCAGCCACAAACTGCAAGGTGCAAACCGGCAAGAGAGAGATACATACCTTCTTCCTGCCATTACATCATATCCTGGCTCCACTCCTAGGCTGATGTAATACTCACACCACCAATCCAAGTGCTAGACAATGAGCCAATCACAAACGCATAATTGCATGAGGCTTGGGGGCCACTGACACAAACCATGACACCTAACAAGGACATGAAAGACCTCTACAATGAGAACTACATCATTCTGAAAAAGAGGACATCAGAAAACAGAAAGCAATCCAATGCTCCTGGATTGGCAGACTCAGTACAGTCAAAGTGACTATGCTTCTAAAACTGATACACAGATTCAATGCAATTCTAATCCTAATGAAAATATCACAGCATTCCCCACAGATCTAGAGAAAACAATTTCAAAATTCATGTGGAAGCAGAAGAGAATCACAATATCAAAGCAATCTTGGGTAAGAAAAACAGAGCAGGAGGCAGTATTTGAAGCTGTATTACAAATTTGGGGAGGCCCAGATCTGAAGTTGTATTACAAACTACAATGAAAAAACACAGACATGTGGATCAATGGAACAGAGTAGAGGAAGTAGAAACACTGTCAAGCATATTTGACTATTTGATCTTTAATGAAGGAGCCCAAAACATACACTGGGGGAAAACTGCCAGGGATTTAGCTCAGTGGCATAAGTGCCTGACTAACAAGCATGAGGTCACAAGTTCAATCCCTGGTACCAAAAACAAAACAAACAAACAAAATAAACAACAATAAACTATATTGGGGGAAAGATAGACTATTTATTTATTTATTTATTTATTTATTTAAGACGGGGCCTTGCTATGCAGTTCAGAGTGATGTTGAATTCACTATGTAGCCCAGGCTGTCCAAAGACTTGTAGCAATCCTCTTGCCTCAGCCTCCCAAGTGCTGGGATTACAGGCATGTGCCACCACAGCCAGCCAAAGATAGCCTCTTTAATACCTCTTTAATAAAATGGTGCTGGGAAAATTGTATATCCATATGCAAATGATTGAGTCTATACCGATCTCTCTCCTATGTACTAAACTAACATCAAAATGGAACAATATCCAAATGTTAAAACAGGAACAATCTGCTGGAAAATAAAATAGGTAAAACTCTTGAAGACATAGTTATAAGCAAAGACTTTCTAAATAGAAATGGCACAAGAGGGTCAGGGATGTAGCTCAGCGGCACAGTGCCTGCCTGGCAAGCAGGAGGCCCTGAGTTTGATTCCAGGTACACAAAAAAAAAATAGCACAAGAAATATGAGAATCAACAAATGGGATTATATCAAATTTAAAAGCTCCTGCAAAGCAAAGGAAACACCCATCAGAGAAAAGAGATAACCTAGAATAGGAAAAAAATTTTGCTAGCTATTCTTCAAACAGGACTCACATCTAGACTGTATGAAGAACTAAATAGTAGACTTCCCAAATAAAAGACCCAATCAAAAAATGGGCAACTGAAACGATAGACACTTCTTCAAAGAAGTTCAAATGTCCAATAAATACATGAAAAAATGTTCAACATCTCTGATCACTAGAGAATTCAAATTAAAACAACATAGATCCCATCTTATTCCAGAAAGAATGGCTGCCTTTCCACCCACCTTTGGAGCTTCCTGGAAAATACTTGTTTTTTGAGACAAGATTTCCTTGTGTAATTCAGGCTGGCATCAAATTTCTGATGATTCTACTGCCTCAGCCTTTCTAGTGCTGAGATTACAGACTGTGCCCCTGCGCATCACTTAGATTTTATTTTTCCTGTTTTTCATTTTAAAATCAAATGAATTAAAATTTTTTATGTTTTATCTTTCAAAAAGAAAAATATCTCCAAATAAATAAACTGCCTTTTATTTAACTACAAACCTCTGGTACATTTTGCTACTCTTACTCAGTGCTAAACATAGAAATCCATTTATTTAACCATTCTGGTTATCTTTGGTGATTTCACTTGACATCTCCAGAAAATAAGAGTAAAACTGCTTCCAAGAAGCTTAAAATAAATTAAGGAAAATGGATGTAAACACTCTCTGCCAAATCGCACTTATTTTTCAGGAGCTGGAACAGCCAATACAATCCTTTTTCCTAGTCAGCTAAAATTTCATAAAGAAATAGCATATTTAATTTTTTAACACTATTGTATTACTCCACATGATGGTCAATTGATTGTGTCAACTCAAGTAAGAAACACTCAACCAAATTGGCTCAGCATAGTTCTGGGTGTGGAAGACCCACCTGCCGGAGGGAATACTTTTGCCAGAATGGCAGAAAAGGCAAATGAAGAAGGAAAGCTGGCTTCTGTTTCCTCAGAAGAGCTCCAGTCTTTGCCTTCATCTTGGACATCACCTCCTGGCATTCAGCACAGACTCTTCAACCTTCCACTGCGGAGCCTTCGGCCTCCAGATATGGACTCACAGGAGACACTGCAGTGAGCTTCAGGCCTTTGACTGGGTTATTTGGATCCCCAAAGCCCACATAGACTTTTTGCACTCTTTTATACTTGACTCTGTAGGCCACCAGTGTAAGCCAATCTTGTAAATTCTTACATATTTGCATATCTTGCATTAAATCTTTTTCTCTAGTACTGAAGGACACAACCCATTTTTACTGTATTTGAATTAAGAATGGTATGACAGAGTAGAATTTCATACCCTAGACCTCTTTTAATTGCCCAAAAATAGGTTACAAAATGAATACTTTTTTTTAGAGAAATGCATATGATTTTTTGTGCCTATGACTTTTAAGCCTGAGCCTGTGTAGATAGTTTTTTCTGTATATTGTAACCCTGTAACATAAAAAGAAATATGAGAGTTGGCTGATGATTTTCTGGCAGTTCTTCCTAAGAAAACTTAGATATTTACAAAAGAATTATATCAGCATTGCCTGAGTTATCTTTATCATGTTCCTATTTCATGTACAAACCTTGAAATTTTCAAGTTTGTTCAAGAAGACAAAACTGGTGTGTATTATTTTTTTAAAATTCAATACACAGACACCAAAAGAATGCTGGGATTATTTTGCCAAGTTTTACTTGAGTATTGATTGTGACTCACAGCCAAGTATGACTCATTGCTATAAATGCTATTATCTACAATGACGTCATTAGCCTTTTAGTTTTAGAGGATAAAAAAGGATGGTATTGTAGCCCACCTACTATGTTTGCATACTGCAGTTATTCTTAACATGTACAACTGCATATAATGCAATTAGTTTTAATATTGACATCCACATATCTTTAATTTCTAGTGTTTTATATATATATATATATATATATATATTTTTTTTTTTTTTTTTTTTTTTTTTTTTTTTTTTTTTTTTTTTTTTTTTTTTGAGATAAGTTCTTACTATGTAGTTCAGGCTGGCCTCAAACTCACGATGACCCTCCTGCCTCTGCCTTCTGAGTGCTGGGATTACAGGTATGTGTCACCACACCCAGTAGATTTTTATATTCTTAAAATACAGAACAACAGTAAAGATCATCCCCTAATGACTCCCACCAACCAATAATTCATGCCCTGCACACAGAGCCTATAGTTAACCTCGTATTGTTCTATTCTAAAGTGTGAACAATCAGGCAAGGACCACCAGATTTTTGCGAATCAAATCAAAAACAATAAAAGGAACTGTTACAACATAGAGTAGATTTTGAGTCCTTCTTGTTAGCTTTATGTTTCTGTGATCAAATGTCTAAGGAAACAATCTTTCAAGAAGGAAAGGTTTATTGTAGATTATGTTTTTAGAGGTTTCAGTCCGTGGTCATTTGGCCTTTTTACTTTGGGCTTGTGGTGCCATAATACACCATGGGGAGAATCCATGGGTGAGGAGGGATGTTCACATCATGGCAGCCAAGAACCAAAGTAAGAGGAAGGACTAAAGACCAATAGCTGTCTCTAGAGCGTACTCTCAATGACGGAACTTTCTCCTATATCCTTCCAGCTCCCTAAAGGCTTCTCCACCTCCCCATCCTACCACAAGCCGGGTAGCGCCTTCAACATATGAGCTTCTGGGAAACATTCAAGGGGTGAACTATAATGTCCTCTAATTGATAACCTGCGGAGCCTATAAGTCTGGCAATCAGAAGGCTGGGGCAGGAGGCCAGCAAGTTCAGCATCAGTGTGGGCTACATAGTGAGTTTGAAACCAAACTGACCTGCCTAGCAAACTGTCACAAACAAACAAATGAACAATCTTTGGAGTGTCAGGCACATAGCACATAAAAGACTTGAATCTGCAAGTTGAAATGGCTCATGGAATGCTGGGCACAATGAAAACATAACTACCGGAGAGAGTAAAAATGGCAGAGTAAAGACCAGAAGCAAAACATAGCCTCTCCAGGATCTGGAATCGAGACACCTAGAAAGCAACTTGGTGAAGCAAAACAAAAGAAGCAGATCTCTGGGAACTGGGAGGGAGCTGACCGGAAAAGTCCCCAGACAAGCTGGAGAAATGGAGCACAGCACAAAGAAAGGAACGAAGCTGTCCAGAAAACTAACTCTTGCTCCATGGAGAACCTGTCGGCACTAACATGAAGGTAAGCATCGAGGTGGTCAGCAGCTCCAGGGAGAAACAATGGGCCAGGCCAGCCATTCTAGTCTCAAGTAGAGGCCATAGTTTCTGTAAATTGCAAAAACAGTGTGAAGATTCACTCTGAAAATGATTCCTTCCTCATGGTAGGCCAGAGTTTGGAAGAGAAATCCAGTTGTGACCACCATATTTGAGAGGATTTAATCAGAAGGGAAAGGATTAATTGTTTTAGACTGAGGTACATAACAATTATACTTCAGGGCTTTGAGAACCACACAGTGGGAGATGGTCACAAGTGACAGTTACGGGACTGGGGATATAGCTCAACAGCATAGTAACCTGCCTGGCAAGTGCAAGGTCGTGAGTTCAATCCCTGGCATCTAAATAAATAAATAAATAAATAAATTGTGCTGTTGAGAGACAGAGAGAGAGAGAGAGAGTTGTGGGAGACAGCAGGTCTATACATAGATCCCCTGAGAAACTGACACTCAAGTCAGGAAGGGAACAGGGATCCTGCTCTCCACATTGAGAAGCTAGGCCAATCATGTGCAGCTTTGGAAGGAACTGGGTCTGAAAGTACTGCATTTTAAGTCCTTGGCCTCCCCTACTCCCACTGCCTGCATTCAAGTTAGCGATTTCTTTGCTTTCCTCATCTACCAGTGGAATCAAAGATACCCCTTAGCTGGCTGGAGTATACAGGCAGAGAAGCCTCTTGGATGCAGCAGGGGGTGGGTGATGCACCTCACACACCCACAGGCCATGCATCTAGGCAGGGAAAGCTGTGGCATGATGTGCACATGCGAGGTAGGAACTGGGAGCAACTGAAATGTATAGGACTCTAGGGTGGAAACTACTGACCTACCACAGTCTGCAGGAAAGCTGGGGCGGGACCCAGCAGTCACACCCAAAGACGCAAGTGCGGAAACAAAACAGGTCTGAGCAGTGACTCACTATTCCTCCCCCCCATCTGGTGGATTCTAATGCTCCAGAAAGGGAAAGAAAACACTCGTGGGGGAGGGGGACTGAGAGAGGAAAATTTTAGGCTCATTTCCTTTTTTTGTTTTCTTTTTTTTCCCTGAGAGTCCTTTCTTTGACAGAATGGCCTTAAATTTACTGTATAGCCCAGGTCTGCCTCTAACTCATGGTAGTCATCCTGCTTCAGCCTACCAAATGCTGAGGTTCATTTCTCTTTGTCTTCATTAGTTTTGGTGGGTTCATTTTTTCATCTATTTTTATTCTTCTTGTTTATTTTGCTGTATTTTCTTCTTCTTCTTCTTCTTCTTCTTCTTCTTCTTCTTCTTCTTCTTCTTCTTCTTCTTTCTTCTTCTTCTTCTTCTTCTTCTTCTTCTTCTTCTTCTTCTTCTTCTTCTTCTTCCTTCTTCTTCTTCTTCTTCTTCTTCTTCTTCTTCTTCTTCTTCTTCTTCTTCTTCTTCTTCTTCTTCTTCTTCTTCTTTTTATACCGGGGCTTAAACTCACAACCTTGCACTTGACAGGCAGGCACTTTGCCACTGAGCTGTATCCTCACCTCTTGTATTTTCTTCTTTTTCTCATTTAAGCTTTTCGTTACTACTATTGAATTCTGTTAATTTTCTTTTACTTGTTACTAAAATCTTTTGCCACATTTTTCTTTCCTTCTAATTTTTCTGTTTCCCAAATTTTATGTTTTGCATTTTTCCCTTCCACACTTCCTCCATTTTTAATCTAGCTGAACTTTATTAATCTGAGATATTTAGTTGATTCTATGCTACTATTGAATTATATTGTTAATAATGGTTTAATGATTACATTTAGTAGATATTTGTCAATATTAGGGTTGTCTTTATGTCTGTAGTATAATCACAGATCTCTTTTCTATTGTTAAAGTTACAGTGGTACTTTGTACTGCAAAAGATACAGTGACACTTTTACTTGGTTCTTATTGTATAGTAATTGATTTTGTTTTTGACTTTTTCATTGTTATTAATTTTATTGTTATTGTTAAGGTTGCATAACTGTTATTAATTAGTTTCTTATTTTAAAGGGAATAAAACAAAACAGTAAAACAGAACAAAACAGTGAGAACAATATTGGATTTCAAAACCAAGACAGAAGGAAACCCCTCATAGTTGCTATATTGCATATCGTTATCCTCTAAATAGATACTCATACTACTGGCTTTACACCTGCAAAGTCAATCAGACAATTCAAACATTAAGTTGTTTTATTACTTCACTTGCCATCATCTCAGCCTTTGTTCCTCTGAACCAGTCAGCTTACTGAGGCAGGTTGGGAAGAGGGAGCTCTTCTTGTTTCCTGCCCCGCAGGCTGGCTGGCTGATGGGAGGTCACGGCTTGGCTTCTTGGTTCTTTTCCTGACCCTCATGGGTTGCTGCTGGCTCACCGGGGGCACAAGAGTTGGCTTCTTGGTGTTCTATGACTCTATTAATTAGGTTTTTTTAAAATTGTGTTTTAAAGGGGATAAAATTAAACACAGCAAAACAGAACAGAATGGGACATAAGAAAGCATAAATTTCAAAGCTAGACAACCAGAGACCTTCACTATCTGTCATATTGTCTCTTGTTTTCTTCCAAATGGTTGTCCATATCCTTGCATATGGGGAGTTTGTACTAAATAACATAGCCAGTCTTTTCACAAGATGTGTAGTTCACTGGCTCCCACTTGCTAAGCGGGGATGGGGTGGGGAGGGACGGGATGATGGACAGAAAGACATGAGATGTTTGATTCTCAGCCTGCGCACCGGCAGGCTCACAGCCACCCACCAGAGAGGGGAGGAGTTCCTTGTTCTCCCGGCACCCTGAGTCAACTGCATGGTACAGGTCCCAATGTGCCAGAGTCTCTCTCCTTCGGGCCACCGAAAGTCTGCCGCATTCACCTGCTATTTCTTTCTGATGAATTGACCATTACATTTCCAAAGTTCAGGGCAGCAGGCTGGTTGCTGATTTGCTCAGCACCCTAAGTTCCAACATAGCTCAGATCTCAGGAAACGCTGTTGCTTCTTGCTTCTTGCCCTGGGGTGGCAACAGCTTATTAATTAGTTTTTACTCATGCCAACATCTGCTTTGTCTTTGTATCACCAACAATACTGCAGTTCATTTCCAGAAAACTGGATGCTGGGCCAATTATACTGCATGCTCCTCTTCCCAATTACTGGAGATGGTCTGATCTTGGGTCAGAAGCAATAGCCTATATTTAGCCATGCCCAGATTATGTCACTGGGAGGCAGACACTAAGTGAAGAGATCTCTATACTACTCTCTTTCTCCCCAAGTAAGACCTGGGCAGAAAATAATCAGCCTTGAAACCTAGAAATATAGCTACTTGGCAGTGGCTACTCTATAAAGCAGATAAGGTAAGGAAAGACTGATTGGGACTGGCATTTTTTATCTCTACTTTTCAAGGCTGATTATTTTCCAGCTAGGGAATACAGCAGCAACAAAGTTTTAACACTATAATTGACCCACAACCCTAAGTGCATGTGCATGTGTGCCCAATGAGAGAAAATAATAGAAAAATTAGACAAGAAGGTAATAAAATTGCTGACAAAACTACCAGTTCCCCCAAAGCTGAACCATGGGGCATCAGTGGGGAGGAAATCATAAGCCAAATACCTAAAATGATAAAATACAAAGTGATAAAAAAGGAGACAAAAACTAGATCAATAAGGTACTAAAAAAGCCCAAAGATGGTATAACTAAACAGGTAATGGACTTAAAATACAAAATTATTAGTGATTTTACAGAAGACACTAATAAAAATCTAGCTGAATGAAGTAAAATGATACAAAGCACAAACAACAGGATTAGCAAAGAACTAGAATTCATGAAAAGATACCAGAGGTCTAGGAAATAAAAAAAATTCTATTGAAAGTATGGGCAGTAGAAATGACATAGTAAGGACATAGTGTCAGAAGTGTCAGAAGTAGAAGACAGAGCTAATGCATGATCTTAGAGGTACATTACAAGTAACAAGAAAGCATGGAAAATGGATCCAACAATTGCTATATGACACCTAAGCGTTAATTTGAGATTAATTGGGATTAGTGAAAGATCGGAAAACAGCATGAATGACTTAAAAACCCTGTATATAGAAATTACACCAGACAACTTTCCAAGTATGGACAAAGACATTAACATACTAGTAAATGAAGCATTTAACACCCCAGAAAAGGACTTTTGCATGAGATATCATAGTTAAAATCCCAGAAGTCTAACAAGACAGAATCTTAAAAGCTGTGAGAAAAAAAGCAACAAATCACTTATAAAAGTAAACACATTAGGATTACAGCAGACTTCTCAATACAAACCTTAAAGGCCAGTAAAGTTTGGCATAAAGTGTTTAAAATCTTAAAAAGAAAACAACTTCCAACTAAGACTAATGTATCCTGCAAAACTATCTTACAAAATTATAAGGTAATTCCATGACAAAGAATACCTTAAGAAATTCATGGCCATCAAAGTAACACTCCAAAAAATTGTCAAAATGTCCTAAGAGGCACAGTAAAGCAAACAATGCCAGAACATCTAATAGGATGCCTATATCAGCTAGGGTGAGCAGTTAGGCATAAGAAAATTAAGAGGGAATCAGCAAGCTAGGCGTGGTGATGCATGCCTGTAATCCTAGCATGTGGGCGGTTGAGGGAGGAGAATTTGCTTCAAGTTCAAAACCAGCCTGGGCTCCATAGCGAATTCAGGACCAACCTGAACTACATAGAGAGACCCTGTCTCAAAAAGCAAAAACAAACACAAAAACAAAACAAAACAAAACAGGAATCAGGAAACAGCAACAGGAAAAGAATCCAAGGGCAGGAATAAGAAAATTCCTTTCAAACCTAAAGTGTAAATAAGGACCAATATATATATTAGGTATTGTGAAATAGGAAGAAAATGTTCAAATAGGGAGAGGAGCAAGAGAGGCGGAATGGGGAAAGGAAAGAAGGGAAAATTTTTTTAAAGTGAGAAAAGAAGGGAATAAATGGAAAGAAAGCTTTTGTAAAATTGGGGCGGAGAGGAGAGTTTGAAGGAAGGGTAGGTGAATGGGAAAAAAAGAATCAGTTATATCATGTGCAGGTACGGTACAAATTCTCTATGATGAATGTGATCATTATGTATATCTAAAATGTACCAATGAAATCTGAGAAAGAAGAAAAAAAACTCCTTTCAGTAATAAAACTCAATGTGAATGAGCTCAACTTCCCAGTAAAAACACATAATGGTATGCAATATATGAGAAATACTTAATTAGAAAAAAACCCTCATGGGCTACAAATCAAAGGATAGAAAACAATATTTCATGTGATAGAAGATGCAAATAAGCAGGAGCAACTATCCTATTTTCAGAGCAAGTGGACTTCAAGCCAGCACTGATCAGAGGAGGCAAAGAAGGTCGCTATATATTGGTTAAGGAAAGTATGCAACAGGAAGAAATAATTACAAACAAACCAAACACTGTGCACCAAATGCTAGCACACCCAACATCATAAGACAAACACCACGGACATAAAATATCAGGTAAACGCCAACACAGTTATAGTGGGGGACCTCAATACCACACTATCACAAATAGATCAACTAGACAAAAATGCACAAAGAATATCAGAGGTGAATCAAAACTTCAAGTAAATAGATTTAATAGATATTTACAGTGTTTCATCCAACAACGGCATTTTCTGAGCAGCAATGGAACTTTCTCCAAAACAGACCACAAACTAGCTCATAATGCAAACTTAAATACATATAAAAAGAATCAAAATAATTTTATGCTTATTATCAGATCACAGTGAAATGAAACTAGAAATCAATGGCAAAAGAAGCCACAGAAATTATGCAAACACATGGAGATTAAGCAATAATCAATGACTCACAGAAGAAATTAAGGAAGAAATTAAGATAGTTCCTAGATTCCAGTAAAACAGATTAGAACCTATGGGATACAATATGAGCAGTCCTAAGAGGAAAGTTTATTGCTGTAAATGTCCACATGAGAAGAACAAAATAAACCCAAATAAATAGCCTAATGATATAGCTCAGGGTCTTAGAGAAATAAAAATAATTCAAATCCAAAACTAGTACAAGGAGGGAAATTGTAAAGCTAAGAGCAGAAATTAATGAAATTTTAAAAATTGATACATTGAAGAGCTGATTCTTCCAAATAATAAACAAAATAGACAAATCCCTAGCTAATCTTACCAAGAAAAAGAAAGATCACTCACATTGCAATTAAAAAGGAAATATCCAAAACCAGAATGGACAATACTGAAATCCAGACTATTAGTAACTACTTTAAAAACCTACATTGTAGAGACTCTAGAATAAGTAGATAGATTAATTATATATGTTACCAAAACTGAAGCATGAAGATATTAAAAATCTTGATAATCCAATAACAGGTAGTGAAATTGAAGCAGTAATAAAAATTTACCAACTAATAAAAGTACAGGACCTAATGGATTCACCACTGAATTCGACAATAACTTCAGGGAAGATCTAATATCCATACTCTTCAAACTTTTTAGTGAAATTGAAAGTGAAAGAGTAATCAGACATGATGGCACTCACTTGTAATCCCAGCACTTGGAGGCTGAGGCAGGAGGATTGCCATGACTTTGGCAGGAGGATTGCCTGGACTACATAATGAGTTCCAGGCCAGCTTCAACTACATAGAGAGACTCTGTCTAAAAAAAAAAAAAAAAAAAAAAAAAAAAAAAAAAAAAAAAAAAAAAAAAAAAAAAAA
>PVJX010024807.1:0-27528 GCA_004027295.1 Dolichotis patagonum | reverse complement strand
TGAATGTCTACTTTACATGCTTTAACTTTGTAATTTGAGCAGCTATTTCCAAGAAGTCAGTATGTAATTAGTCAAGTAATAATTTCCTAGGTTTTATTGTTGTACTTTTCCTTTTTTCCTTGGAATGCTGTATGGTTGCTACCCTTTATTCTGTTTTATTTTGTTTTGTTTTTTCCTCTTTAAATAAAATTATAAAAAAGAAAATGAAGGCATTCCTGCCACCTGTGTGAGTCTATCCATTATGCTGAATGAAATAAGCCAGACAAGGAAAGGAAAGTGCTGCGCAGTCTCACATACAGAATCTTAAAACCAAAGAACATGTAGAAACAGAGTAGATGGCAGCTGCCACAGATGGAAGGTGAGAGAAGGAGGCTCAAAGGTGCCATGTGGAAACCGTTAGGATAAGGGTCAAAATTTAATGTGCACAGCGAGGACTGCACTTGCTGATACTGTATGAGGCCCCAGACATGGCCGAGAGTGGGTCTGAGGCACTGTTCCATGTGCGTAAAGACAGCCATGTGAGCTGAAGGTGAACTGAACATGACTGTAGTAATTATCACTACATACAAATATCAAAACATCTGCTCAACACCTTCAATATACTGCGCACAGTTTTTAAAGAAGGAAACCACAGGCATTGTCTTCTGTTGTGGTCTTGATGTATTATGTTGCAAGATTCACCATATCCACAACTGCATTGCTAGAGGTTGACTGTGATTTCTTCTCACTGACCCCTGGTGAGCAGGTCCTTCTCACAGCATCTCGCCTCAGACGTGACAGTTGTCCCTTCCACTAAGAGCCTAGCCCCCTTCATGGAGGAATTGTGTTTAGAAACCAACTGTGGCACGGCACCTGCAGTATGGCTAAGTTTTCCAAGCATTCCCGAGCAGACAGAATTGGGAAAGATGGTGCATGTTTTAACCCATGTACCCATGCACATATTTATTGTTCTGCATCTATCTAAATATACATATATATAAATACACATGTGTAGGCATGAATATATATAGATATACATATATATATATATGATGTATCAGTTCAGTTAGAAACAGATAATAATAATAATACAAGATACACAAGTATGTAAGAGTTTACAAGGTTGTCTTACAGTGGCCGCCCGAGTCAGGTGTGGAAGAGAGAGCTCAAGGACTGGAAGGGTCTGTACCCAAGGTGAAGACAAAGACTGGAGCTCTTCCAAAGAAGACAAAAGCGGCCCTTTCTACTTGGTTTCCCCCCTGGAGGGGCATCTTCTATACCCAGAATTATGCTGAACCAATTTAGTTGGGCATTTCTCACTCAAGTTGACACAGCCAACCAATTGTCACAATCTGCCCCTTGTCAGCTGGACACGTTTCTTGGAACCATAGTCTCCAGATACAAAGACAAGTTTATAACTACACCTCGTATGTTATAACTGTCCTGTGTACAAGTGACAATGCACTAATTTCCTCCCCAGGATAGAAGGGAGGGTTTTTGGGGGTGATGCTTACTCCTAACAGTGCATAGCCTAAACATTATAACACAGGCTTATCAATCCTTAAAGATAAATATTGAGTCTATCAACATTATATTGCATCCAAATCATATTAGTAGAAAACTAGTACAATTACGGCCCTCATTCCTGTAGCTGATGACAGCATGGCAGCTGGCGTTTAGACCTGCCCTCTTCCATGAACCATTCTGCATTCCTCTCAGCACGCACCTCAGCAGGTCTGACACTGTTCAAAGTTACTTCTGTTCTTCCCCATCCCCTAGCGTGTGTTTCTGTGATTCGTTTACAGCAATTAGATCTGACGCTAGTGTTTCCATTCCATTGTGTGCGCCCTGCCACACATGGTTGTTTTAAGCATTGAACGTTTTGGTTATAAGAAAGATACATGGGATATTGATATGGTTCCAAGAGTTGCAGCTGTAAAATACGCACTGGATTAGTGACGGCGAACCTTTCAGAGATGAGTGCCCAAACTGTAACCCAAACCCGTTTATGAATTGCAAAGTGCCATCCCACAATTAAACCTGAATGCTGAGGTTTTAGTTTTTTTAAAAAAATAACCCTACAATAACATCTTTTGACTTAAAAGAAAAACCCAAGAATGTGTGTAGCACAGGTTTGCTACCACCGATGTAATTTCCTGGGATCCTTCCTCCTACTAACTCATTCTGATTCCCCCATTGTTTTCCCTCCTTTTCCTCGTCTTTCAACATCTAGTCTTTTTCAGTTCTGCCTTAACTTTCCTGTATGTCGTCCACGTAACTGAGGAGCTACAAGTGTATTTTCTTAAATACCATTCTTGCTTATTTAAAGGGTAATTTATTACACTCATTTGAAATTTGCTTTTTCATGTAATAATTCTGATTTTTCAGAATTCTGATTTTTCAGAATGCCACATTTTCTTAATCAACTTGATCTTTTCTGCATCTGTGATTTAAACACAAAATGCCTCTGAGTTAAAGAGAAAACAAACTTTGGTTTGTTCTTTGGTTCTTTAAAGTGCACTGTTTAAATTTAAACTTTTAAAATGTTCTCATTTTACTTCCATCCGTATTTTGGCAGGAGAGCAAATACTTTGATGCAGACCACAGACTGGTTCTCTCCAGGCGGGTCCCGCAGTCAAGCTGGGCTGGCCCTGCTGATTGGCGGGCCTGACATCCAACATGGAGTCAAGCGGTTGTCTCTCTGCTTCCGCAGTTGGAAACTATGCAGGGGAATGGAAAAACCTGGAATGAGCGGCTGTGTTTGGTTTGGATGATTCACGCAAAGGAGAGGGCACCCAGCCCAGGTTCTGTGTGAGCAATGCCTGGAATTCTGGCTCCTGGGTCCACCTTCAAACCCTACCTATTTGACTTTGAGTGCAGTTCAGTTACATAAACTAAATCTCTTGGCTTTGGCCCTTCTTGAGTCATATCAATCCACACTGCATCAGGAGCATGAAATTTTTAAGAACAAAGAAGCAGTTGAACATCCTAAACCCAACTGTTAATTTTGGCCTTTGGGAATGTCAAGGAGAGGACTTAGCATTGTTCATTTAATCGTGTTTCATTGGTACTTTCTGTGGTTAGTAGGAATTGCAGAAGAAGTTGTATTTTCTATTGTCAATATGAAGAATTTGTTCCTACCACTGCCAACTTCTAAATTTAGGATCTTTAAAAAAAAAATTACACTTTAAAAAAGAAAATATGTTTCCAGAAGAGTATATATCAATCAATGTTTGAAGAAAGATTGATTTGTTGGAATATTAAGAAAGCTAATTATATTTTGGTTTATCAGTTTAAAATTTTTTTTGTGTGTTTTTAACAATATTTTAAAACCTAATTCAGTAGCATACTGTATTTGTATAAGGAAAAATAACCTGAAATTTACAACTTCTTAATGAAAGAAAAAGTAAAGTTGATTCTATTTAAAAGCTATAGCTTTTCAACCAAACCTGGAAGTGATCTAACCTCGTCTCTCTCCATCAGGAACTGAGGAAATTCTCTGGACAGAAAGTCCTTGTATAAAATATTCTTTGTCCCAAAGCTAGTAGTATTGGGAGTTAGAGAATCAAATTGTTAGGGCACAATTATAATGTAAGAACACATTTATAAAATAGCAAACTTACAGATATTTCGTGATCAATTAGAGGACTCAGACCCAGTTGCTCCTCTGCTGTTTCTGCCGAATCCAGTTGACCTTGACAGTGTCGAAGGCCAGCTGCACACCTCTGCCTGGTCAGTCATGTCTGTACTAAGGCACCCTGGGCTATTCCAGGGCACCTGTAACAGCCTCACCCTGTAGGCCTCTCCCCTTGCTCCTGGAATGTGTCTGTATTATGATGAACAATTCCTTTGCTTTACAAATCTGTTCAAGACCAGCCTGCCTGTCAATATGTGACTCAATGTACATAACCAGTTCCATAACATTTTCTCACTTGCTTTGCACCTCCCACCTCTAAATTCCATAGAAACTAGGCTTTCTGTAAATTCAGGCCTGATGCCTTTGAAGAATTACCCTGCAAAGGTCCGCTGGCCTGAAGATCCAATAGTCGGCCTGTGTAAACACTAGACACTGCCTTCTTTATCTCCTTGGTGCAGTCTTCCTTTAGTTTGGTTTGGCTTGGGAATTTTTCCACAACAAAAATACTGAGCTAGTCAACTGCACCCCTCACTGGACCTTATGGCTCGCATCCCTCACTGGACCTCATGGGCCGCACCCCTCACTGGACCTCATGGCCCGCACCCCTCACTGGACCTCATGGCCTGCACCCCTCACTGGACCTTTGCATGTACTTTGCAGCCCACTGTCAGCCTGTTTTAGAAACTTGTGCAACCTTAGAACAAATGCTCTGTGCATAAGAAGCATGCGTGAAGCATTAAAAGGGCGACTATTCAGCCACTGTCCCTGGGGACTTTGAGTCTGTTCCTGAAGGCTGTATTTATTTGTTTTAGAATTTTTTTTTCATCCTGGGAATCAAACTCAATACCTTGCACTTGCCAGGCAGGCACTTATGCCACTGAGCCATGTCCCAACCAAGGCTGTATGTATAAGATGAGCAGTGAAGAAAGGATGTCCCAGGCTGGGCTGAGGGCATCATCAAGCCTGTTCATGTCATAAATTAAGAGGCAGAGGCCAAGGCAGGAGTCACAGCCAAAAGGCAATTTCACTCTTTCACTGAGAAAGTATTTAAGGGAAACTGCTAGATGTGCTAGATGTTGGGAACTGGGTGGCAAAAAAGAGGATGTGGGCCTTGCCTTTACAGTCTAAGAGGGAGGAAGGGTGAAGGGCAGAAGTGAGGTTGGGAGAAGGGTTGGGTCCTAAATTTGCATTCCTTCCATTATAATGTAAAGCTTCTGCCTGCATTTTGGTTATCATTACAATCTCAATTTCAAAAGAGGAAACACCACAGAAATATTTGAGGGTGAGGAGGAGGAGAATTGCACCAGGGGAAGCCTTAGCAGGAGGGGCCAGCAGTTCACCATTAATTTGGATAAGTAACTGTAGACAATTCTATATGTGAAGCAGTGAATTTTATATCCTACAATAGTAAGAATCTTTAACATTTTTTCCTGAGTTTTTGAAAGGTCTGTTATATTTTCGATTGCTATACTTCTTTATCCTCTTTGACCCCTGGAGAGTTTGGGGTGGTACTGAAATGCTGGCAATAGGGAAGCTGTGACTCCTCAGCCATCTCCCCCTTCTCAAACTCACAGCCCCTGAAAAGCTGTCACAAGGCAAGACCACCTGCAGTCACACTTAGGGGACTTTTGTTAATAAGAAGTGTGTATTGTTTTGTCTAAATGTGTTGCTGTGTCGTATTTGACATGCAGTATCCACCTTAGCCTGGCTCCGGACGCTAACCATGTTCCTGGTTTCCCTTAACCTCAAGGGTCTGGGAGCCAAGCAGATCTCCTGGTGAAGATTTTGGCTTTTAAACCTCAGCAAGACAGGAAAGGACAAAGTTCATAATTCCAAGTTGATAGGTCAGAGATATTTAAATTCCAGGACTAGTAGATGGTCTCACTATTGCTAACTCTAAATTCTGGACCTAGGAAACTTGTGGTTTGGGGCTTTTAATCACAATTTCTTTCTTAACATATGTTCTTGTCTCAGAGGTGTCTGTACCTAAGTAAGTTCAGCTGAGTGACTCAATAGTGAATTACCATGACATAGTTTTAAGCAAATTCTAAACAAAATGTAAGACAACTTTTATAAGTGATTAGTTTTATTATCTGTCATTTAAGCTGTAAATTTCATTATAGACATATAGTTTTTCTCAAACACACTTGGATGGCCGCTGTGTTTAATAAGATTGTTTTCTGGGCCTAGTATTAATATTTAATTTCATATTATTAGATGATACAACCTATAAAAATATTAGACTTCAAGTTGCTACATACATTCTTCCCAATTAAATTGTCACTGGTATCTAGATAGAATTTGCTTGGAATTTTATACCAAATTTTCAGAAGTCCAAAAGTGTAAGCAATTATTCCACTGAATAACCTCAAGTTTGTGTGTTTATTCAGACCTTGTTAATCTTGCAAGTCTGTTAAAAGCGGTATGGAGATGCTAGGCACAGTGGTGCATGACTGTCATTCCAGCATTTGGGAGGCTGAGGCAGGAGGATTGCTGTGAGTTTGAGGCCAGCCTGGGCTACAAGGTGAGCTCAAGTCCAACCTAAACTGCATAGTGAGATTCTGCCTCAAAAAACAAAACAAAACAAGACAAAACAAAACAAAAGGTGGTTTGGAAATTGTTCATGAGCAGACATTAGATTTTTGGCACCTCTGCCTTAGTCCCAGCAGAGCCCCAAAGAGCAAAGACAGCATTGGAACACATTTATCTAAATATTTCAGTCTCCAGTGAAGTTGCTTTGAAACCTAGGGAGGGTCATAGGGATTCCTTTTCTCTTTCCTTCATTTTCGGAAAAAAAAAAAAGAAAAGAAAAAAAAGCTTTCATTAACCAAATTCATTATGGAAAAAAAAATGCTGTCTCCAAATGTGCTTTATTTGTAGAATATCTGCACAAAAACTTTTTGGTTGAGTTTCAGGCCCAGAAAACAATCTTATTAAACACAGCGGCCATCCAAGTACAATTTAAAGATCCCATGGTGATTTTCAAAAAGAGCAAGGATTAGTCCCAGATCCTGGCCAATATCAATAAAACTGCTTCTAATTTCCACAGTCCCGTTTGAGCTACTGTCAAGAGCATAATGGCTTTCTCCATTAGCACACAGGGTTTCTCACTGCTAGCGTTTGACTCATTAGGTTGCAAAGCACTTTGAAGTACTTTAATTTACCCCAAGTATGAAAACTGCTATTTAAAAACAATCCTGTACTGTTCTACCCCACATCAGAATAAACTACTGAACCCCACTGAAATTACACTAATGATTCTTAAACTAGGGTTTCTCAGAAGCCTTTTTCTCCACCAGTTCCAAGTAAAATACATGGAACCATGTAGAAGGCTTACACCCTGGATCTAGCCAACGTGCTATGGCTTCTATTGGGCCTTTGGAAAATGATCATGAGTTGTGTAGATCATGACCAGGAGCAACTGGAGAATGGGATCTACCCTGCATTTCTCTCTCCCAGGGCAAGTATTTGGCATAACGTTGTTGTCGTCCATCAATCCTTTCAAGCACCTCTTTCACTGTCTTTCTTAGTGATAGTCCCCGCCCAGGCACTGAGGACAAAGTCGAAAAACTAAATTTAAAGAGGCAGATATAAGGCTAGGCCTAAAGTTACAGAAACTGGTTGGTTGGTCCTGTCCTCAAGAGCTCTTGGGATAACGTTGGAAATCAGGTAACAAAGAACAGTCAGAGTCTTGGGAATCTTGGCAGAGCTGTGTCTCCTGGGAACACACAGGGAGGGGAACTGGAGATTTGCACTGGCTTCCTGGGTAGGAGATACCTGCCCAGGTGAGCCACTGGGGAGGAGCGGGTCATAGCAAGACCTGGGAGGCCAGGAGCTTCCAAAGCAAGGAGCAGAGGACAACCGGAGACTGGTTGAGTGTGACCTCTGCAGTGCTCTCAGTGGGTACAGGACCAGTCCCAGGGATATTCTGAAAATCAGATGGGCATTATTCTAGGTCCCAGTGATTGATTGGCTCTCCTGGCCCAGAGATGGTGAAGGGCCAGCAATGCCACATGGTCTTCAGTGGACAGGGAAGCCTGCACCATGCAGAACCACCCCAAGTTTACGTTTGGACAAGCATGGATCTTCCTTCAGGCCTGGTGCCAATGAGAACCTCTGTAACTGTCTTGGCATAGAGCTTAACTCCTAATACACGTAACACAATGTATTTCTGTGTAGTATTAGCACACAAGGAATTTTCCAAGAATGTAACTACTATATAAACCAAGGGAAGATGGTGCTGTGCTTTGTTTAGTGCCTCTCTGAGAGTCAGTCACTGTTTCGGAAAACAATGTCAGTGGTTCAGTGGTTCAGCTCGTGGTGCCTGAGCTGCCAGTCCAGCCACCCATATCAATCTCTGTAGTACCACTGTCAAGGTGACTCTATTTTTAATCACAGTTATCTGACAACTTCATTAAGTGCCCTGTATAGCTGTGCCCAAGCGTATTTAACCGTATGTTACTTTTAGTTTTCCTTTAGAAATACTTGGGGCATTTTTTAAAGCACAATAAAGATAGGGGAGTTTAGGTCTGGGTTTCATCCCAGGACAGTGAAGGCATCTTCCTCCCCAGGCTGCAGAGGAGAGCGGGCCAGGGCATCGGCAGCGTCTCCTTCCCCCGAAGCCCCCGGTTGCTACATGCCAGCCTATTATTAGCATGAGATATTTCCCGTTCTCAGGGTCTGATTATGGTTTAATGGTTGCTAGAAAAATAAATGAGCAAAATCAAGTTAGGAGGCCACTTATTTTTCCCTGCATGAAACATTTTAATATGGCTTTCAACTTCATTCCCCTGGTTATTTTGGCCACATAAAAGGCCTCGTCCATCTCAGGACCCAGGTGAATATATTCAAGAGCTGGTTTCAATCTTACCTTTCCTAATTGGTCCTTCAGCGCCATTTGGAGATGGTGACAATAATACTAATGATATTAAAACACTGGCGTTTATTAAATACCTACTATGTGCAAGGTACTGTGCTCAGCATTTGCACATGTACCTTAACTGTCATCCTCACAGTTAACGTGTCAAGGTAGGCGTTCATCTCATCCCTCTCTGGATGAGCAAACAGAAGGAAGTGACTGTCCTGCAGCCACCATCCTTAAGTGGCAGAGGAGGGATCCGAGGTCACATGTGCTTGGACCCAGAGCTCAGAGTCCTTCTGAGACACCAAACTATGTGTTTGTAAAAAGTAATCTTCTCTTCTGCGTTTCTGTGGTTTGCCACAATTTGGGCAAGTGAGATTTCCACCTGTCCAGCTTCCACCGTGGGTAAAATCTACTCCTGCTTGAGCTTATGATGGGGACACAGGTAAGAGGGAAACTCAACTAAATACTCGTTCTCTGCTCCGGGAAACCGTGACAGATGGCAAGACCATGGGCCTTTCCTGAAATATGATAAAAGCATATCAGACATGAGCACATTCACGCTGGATTTTTCCATGAAAAACTAATATTGCTGCAAAGTTGAAATCAATAGAATAGATGATATTGGACTTAACCCCGACATTGCCCAGAATTGACTGAAATTTAGAATGTGATTATGATGCATTAAAGGAGGACCTGGCGCCTGACCACATTATCCTGGGGAAGACATCCCTCTTCTCTTCTGGTCCTATTTAATTAGGATTTTACAGAGAGTACAAAACAATGAAGTCAGCACTGTGCGGCGTGAGAGATTCCTCGGGGCACAGGCTCACCCCATTGCTAGCACCGTGGTAAGTCTGTACCTCTTCTCTTCAAATATTTTCTACTGAAGGTTCAAGTAAGCCAAGGATCAGGTGGTTAGACATTTGCTTCAAATTTGCTTTAAGTTCCTGCTGGGCTGGCTTCGATTTCATTTTCTTCTCTCCTGTTACCCTGACCTATCTTCCTTACCAGCATCATCACTGACACGTGGAGGTCACTGAGTGGAGAGATGGTGGCCTTTGGAGCCTGCAGTGAGTGTGGACGGGACAGTTGTCTCTGTGTAAAAGGTGAGGACACCGCCTCAGGTAAGCAGGACCATGCCTGGTGCAGACCCCACAGTGAGGGACTCCCAGTCAGAAACGGAGAACCAGAGAAGGAGTTTGGGCTGGAGGTCCACCGTGTGTCACCTCAGTGTGGAGCTACGCGGGTACGACCGACCTTCCTTCGGATCCCCTCAGGTGGTGTTTGGCCTCACCGCCCTGTATCACTGAAATTCGCCACCTTCTTTTTTCTTGCCAGTTTTACGCCAGCAGATTCTTTTTGCCGTAGCCCCCCTCTTCCGGGTCAGGCACACTAAGTATCGCACCGTGGTCCTGTGGCCAGGTTGAGCCTGAGACTAGACAAGGACCAGATCTAGGAACAGACAGATCAGAGCACCCCAGGGAGAACATTAGAGACAGTGACACATCCTTCAGCAGGCTTAGGAGATGTGACCAAAACTCAGAGATTTTCTTAGAGTAAAATTAGAAATGAAAAAACAAGTTTAAACTAGGTTCTCATTGTGTAGCTCAGGCTGGCCTTGAACTTGTGATCCCACTGCCTCAGCCTCCTGGATACTAGGAATATAGGCGTATGCCACCATGTTCATCTAAAATTTTAATTAAAAAATCTTTTGTATTTTGTATTTTAAGATTTTTTAACATTAACAGGTTATCAACCAACCTTAAACAAAAGGTTATTACAATCTCTTTCCTCTAAAATTTTCCTTTCTTCGGTAACATCTTAAAGATTGAAACTAGAGCACTTCCAATTTTTTCATTTTTTATGAGTTCCTGGTTACAGTACATAAGGACTGCGCTCTTGTGGGGTGTTGGTGCACGTACATAAGACACCTTAACTCTTTTGGTGTCACCTTCCCCTCCCTGCTTCTGTATTTCATCCCCTTCCCATCTGCAAAAGATCTATCTCCCCACCTCCTAGTTTAGCTTTTGTTTTGCTCTTATTTATAATTTGGGTTTCGCCTATTAGAGAAGCCCTGCAACATTTAAGCTTTTGCGTTCTGGCAGGGGAGTCACCACGGTCACCAAGGCGGTTTCCCAGGGCAGGGCTTGTCCGCTGCACTTCTGATTCTAACAGCGGTTGCTCTCAGGTCGTCTTACGAGTGGATTTTCCATTTTTGTTTTATGATAGACTTGGAATTTATTCTCTAACGTAAGAATGGTCCCCACTACAGCATTCTGGATGGCTTTGCATTGGGAGATGAAAACGTCCTTCCTGCCAACCGGAGAGAGAATCTGCCAGCAATTAAATGTAAAAAGGTGAATTGCCCCGTGTTAAAACCAGTTCCTGTGCTTCAGTCCATGTAACAGCTGACACCTAACACTCAGTGCCTGTTGGAGGAATGACACAGATTTAACAGCTTATAAAACAAAGTGCGACAGTTAAGGACATTCATGTTTATTTAGCAATTCGCTATAGGCACAGTTTGGCAAAATAATGATTTCGAATAAGAGATGGGGGTTCAAGCTCCGACTTCAAATGACTTGGGTCGAAGCACTTCACTTCTCTGAGATTGCGTTTTCTTTAGTCACAGAATTGGAGATATGGTGGTAATAATATGTCACAAGTTTCACGAAAGAGAACTTGGTATAAAATTTAAAATGTCATGCAGGTGTTCACTTACCGTATATTGCATGAGCGGTCTATAATCTTCTCTGTTAGGGTCTACAAATTCCTTGAGTGGAGGGGAAATGGCAGGATGAATAGCTTTATATCTGTTGGTAATTTCTATTAATTCTACCCTTCGTGAGTATCACCCAGAAAATGCGGTCTTTGCTCCTGCACTGGCTGGGTGGAGGAGTGCGGTTCCAGCCCCGAGCCTTCTGCCGGCCTCGGCATGAGAGAGGTGCTCAGAAAATGTCAGTGTCTGCTGAGTGCTGACAGCTGTTAAAAAACTGAAATGCAGCCAGGAGTGGTGCACGCCTGTAATCCGAGCACCCAGGAGGCTGAGGCAGGAGGATCAGGGCTGGCCTGGGCGACATAGTAAGACTTTGTCTTAAGAAAAAGAAAAAGAAAAAGAAACAAAAAAGAAAAAGAAAACGAAACTAATGCAATACTGAGAATGAAAATGAGAACTCAATGGAAAAGAAGTGACAGAGGAGAGGTGGAGAATCTGTGCTGGGAGCAGGGCTGGGAAGATACTCCCCAGCCCTGAGGCTGCTCCACACGGGCGGGCGGGTGGCCGGGCTCGGACTCCAGCCAGCTCCTCCGTGGTGTTCAGTGCCCTCCTCCCCAGCACCCCTGGCCTCCCGTTTTCTTTGTCCTGTCTTTCCCGTCTCTCCTTCCTCTCTCCTTCCTTCCTTGTCTGTGTGCACATTTGCCCCTGTTGAATTCAATGAAAGCTCTATTTGAAAGAAGAGAACGATTTACGAATGACGGGCCTTGATTTGCTCTGTTTTAAAATTTCTGGACCCAGCTTCTGTTCCACCAGCAGCCAGGGCCTTCCAGGCTTCCCGCACTAGGGGAGCAAGACACAGCAGGGACTGGGTTTTCCAAGAGGTTGTAGCGATGCTGGTGTATTTGGAGGAGCATGTAACTGACCGCAGTGGTTCGTCCCCAAATCCAGGTCTGTTAAGCATGAGGGAGGAGAACAGAGTGAGAGGAGGTGGGGAGGGCCCCACAGGGGCCACCAAGGATGGGCTTTGCAATCCGAGTGGAGGGAGGGCCGCTGTGGAACCAGGCAGCCTCACAGGCATAAAAACACTGGGTCCCGGGTGGGAGCCGGAGCGGAGAAGCGGCTGAGTGTGTTCCTTTCTTGCTGCTGCTGCTGTAACAAATTACAACACATTTATTGATTTAACACAACACAGATTTATTCTCTTAAAGTTATGGAGGTCAGATATCCAAAGTGGGCCTCTGTGAGCTCAAATCCAGCTGTGGACCGAGCTGCACTCCTTTCTGGAGGCTCTGGGGAAGAATCCTTTCTGGTATTTTCTAGCTGCTTGTTGGCTGTGGGCCCTTCTTTGCCTGAAGTCTCCTTCTTCAGCCTTTGAAGCCCTGATGGCCGCTCAGGTCTTCCTTACACTGCACTCCCTGATTGACTCTTCCTGCTCCTCCTATGTGGCGCAGGACCCTTGTGGCTACAGCTGTCCATTGGCTGGCCCAGGGTAATCCTCTCTTAAAGTCAACACATGAACAATGATTGCACCGTCCACCTTAATTTTCTTTGCTGTCGATGGGGTTCAGGCGCAAACACCTTCGGGGGCCTTTGCTCAACACTCTTGGATGCTGTGAGGCCCAGCTGGACTCGCAGAATGCCAGGGGCGTGGCAGCACCTTAGTCCTCAGGCCGGTGAGACAGGGTGGACAGTGACTGGGAATGGGCAGCGGGTGCCGTGGAGACCGCTGGAAAACCCAGCTGCTGTCAGTGTCTGGCCAAGGAGGGGACATCCTTGCTTGTCACTGCAGTGGCCTTGTAAGAGAGTGCCCAACTCTTCTTTCTCTTCATGAACATAGAGACGCCCCAAAAAGAGAAGCAAATGGCAGGTCCCAGACCAACCCAATTACCTGGGAACTGTCCGAGACTAAGTACCCCTTCTATGTGTAGAAATCAGGTACACTTGGGGGGGAAGAAGCATATTACACTTCAGCTTATAGTCTTGTGCTTATGATTAAATCCCATAAACTCTGAACATATTTTTTGTGGTGCTGGGAATTAAAGCAAAGTTGCCCTGAGGGAAGTTCTTCCCAGCCACTTTTATTATTATTATTATTATTATTAATTAATATCCAGACGAGGTCCTGATATGTTGTCCAGGCTAGCCGTTAACTTGTGGTCCTCTTGTCTCAGCCTCCTGAGTAGGGAACGTTTTGAAAAACAATAAACTAGAGCAAGCACTTTTGCTTTCTTGTCTAAACCCATTGAGAGTAGACCTTACTTGTGTGATATTTGTCCTATTTTTATTTCGGAGACAGAGCGGAGGGTGACGACCCCAGACCAGAGCTCGGTGTCCTTAAAAATCATCATCTCTTTTTCCTTCTGTTTTTTTTTCTTCTTCTCTTTCAAAATGGATGGATTCCCAGGGAAAACCTTTTACCTCCCCCATGTATCTTTCTGTTCCTGATTTATTTGCGTGCTTTAGAGAGGTAAAGCTGAGCTCCCTATCAGAAAACAGCCTTTGAAATCACGGCCTTTCCCAAGAACTTCCCTGAAGGACCTCTGTTTTCCATTGATGAGACATTTTACCTTCATAATGTTGAGAGAGGGACAGAGACAGAGACAGAAAGAGAATCATGAAGGTTCTCAAAGGATACTGCTAAGAGTGTGACACTTTATCTCTAATTCCTGTAACTCTTCAAAACACCCTGCACCATCCCCGTTTCTGTAAGAGAAGACTGAGAGTCCAGTTTCCCAGCAGCGCTTTCCAAGGGCCTCAGCCTAGTCCAGAGCTGACACAAAGGCTTGTGTGCAGGTGGTTTGTTTGGGAACGGAGCCAAGGAACAGGACTGAGGGACACAGGGAAAGGAACAGAGAGGAGGGAAACCAGGACAAGGGTGCATTGTACAGCCGACCACTTCTGAAGGGGACAGAGTTTAACCCTGCCAGGGCCTCAGAGCCGGGCTGCTGAACTGCGTGTCTGGGTCAACAGAGGGCGCTTTACCTTTGGCATCTGACCTTGTTAAGGTTGATGTCGAAATGTCCCCCCAGAGCTGCATGTGCTCATAGGTGGGGATTCATGGAGCCGATTGAGACACTCACTAGTCGATCAGGTCGAGGTTAAAGCTAAAGTGATGCTGGAGACCAAGCCCCGGGGGAGGAGGCTGGTCACTGTACATGTGGTCTGGATCTCTGTCCTCCCCACCCCTCCCGTGATCTGTATCTCTGCTTCCTGCTGCCATGCCACAAGCAAGTTCCCCCACCATGCCTCTCTGCCACGCTGCCCTGCCTTGAACTCAGCCGGCTATCGTCTACAACCTCCACAAACTGAGCCAAAATAAACCTCTCCTTTTCAGCTTGTTGGGTATTTTTTCCCAGCAAAGAGAAAGTAACTAAGATGAGGTGGCCCACTGGCACTAAATCCCTTGCACGTTCAAGCTTGTGTGCAGAAGTGCTGGGTCTACACCTGGGGGCAGGAAGCTAGAAGGGTGAGTGGAGGGAGCTTCACCACAGTCCTGTCTCCTGGCCCCAAACCAGTGGCAGCCTGGGCAGAGAGAGCCAGGCCGTCCACCGCAGCGGCTCGAGGTGGGGCTGGGAGACAGGAAGTGATACACGGAGGTGGCCACTCCTCAAGGTCGTGGGGCCCGTCAATACTTACAATCAGGCCTGCGTGACTGCAAGCCCAGATGCCTCCCATAATTCAGATGAACCCCCAAGCAGATATTTGGCTTTGTGGAATTTAAGCATGACTTTATTACCCTGGCAATTAGATGAGGATCTGGTATTGATTTTGCACTATTTCAGAAGTGCAGCGTTCTCTGATTGCTCTTCTTCTATCTGAGGGCGTGAATCTTTCCCCCATTAACCTCCAAAATGGCTTCAGAAATAAATACACCGAATCTCAGCCTCAGAGACAGTGCTATTAAGCGGAAACATCAAGTGAGCTAGATGGGTCATTTTAAAGTTTTAGTAGCCACATTAAAAAAGAAAAAAAAGAAGTAAAATTCATTGTCATAATCTCTTTTATTCAATGCACAGGTTCTAGATTACTTGTATTAGCTCTCATTTCAACGTGTAATCAGCAAAACATGATCGTTGAAATATTTTGCATTCTTCGTGTTTTGTTCTGTCCTAGTGTCTCCAAAATCTGTACTTTACATGTGTGAGCAGTTCTCAAAATAGATTAGTGGTACTCCTGGTGCTAAGAGGTTGCTGTCCCCAGAACACTTTCCTCCTGTTAACCGAAGGAGTTAATCTGGGAAAGAAAAATCATTGCACTATTCCTCGGAGTGAGATGGAGCAGGGAGGATTCTATTTACTTTCCTGACATTAAAACTTCAGTCTATATTATTTCTCTCTGAAATAAACAAAATGTCAGATTGACAAGGTTCATGCCCAAAAGTGATCAGAACAGTAATTTGAAGACAAAACCAAGCCATACATGAATTTAAGGCTTCAAGATCTGCTTCAGGGTTTGAGAAGCAAACCTTTGCATTTGTAACTCAGAAAAAAAGGTTTATACATCTGCACATTATACTGCACAGTGGGCAATCTATGAAAGACTAAAACTGAGTTACAAACAAGGTACCCTATACCACCTGAATTAAGCTGTAATTCTGTTTGCTTTTGCTGCTATAAAAATTGTTTTCATGGGTTTGTATTTCATGCAAGGTACATATGTAATTTATATAAAGTTCGATAAGACTTTTGGGAGGGATAGAGGTTAAAGCACAGCTGTTCAAAGCACAGGACTCAAGGGTGAGTTCAAGTCACTACCTGCTGTAACTTTGTGCCAGTTACTTAACTCTTTGAGCCTCAGTTTTAGCTTTTACATAAAAACGCATTTCTGGTTACAGTAAGAAATAAATAAGTTAAGATGTGTTGGAAACTTGGCACAGAATCTGACACATGATTAGCACAGCTTTCACTATTAATGAAAAAAATCTTCGAATAACCGAGCCTCTAGAATATAAACCTTGACTTTTACATTTCTCACCGTTAGAAAACTCATGCACAGAACCACAAATTACTGTGCATAACACTGACCTCTACCATGTTCAGAAATGTATCAGTAAAAGACATTTTCCTTTCAAAGCTGGGGAAATTGTTCATGAAAATCCACACACTCAAAGAAACCTGGCTGGAGAGGTGTTGAATTTTTTGTTCTTTTGTCTCTTAATCCTTACTTTGTGACCTGGTTCCCATAACAGCTGAAATTAGCACTTTAATTTCCATATTATCTCCTTTGTACTTCAGATGAATAATGTACTGGAATAAAAAAGAGGATCTTAGGGAAAATACAAGATGAAAAACGCATTGTTCTTCTTCCTGAACAGCCTTTCCCCTGCGCTGACTTATCGCTGTCAAAGGCTCAGTGCCCACGCATCCCACTGGGGTCAAGTCACAGTGTCCCTTGGGCGTCAGGAGTCTCCTCAGCGAGGCCCCTGCATTTCCTCTGCTGTATCTTCTTTTCCACTTCAAGTACTTGACTTGGTTTGGGGACAATCGTTTCTGAATAAAATGCTGTCCTTTGCACAGTCCTGATAATGATAATGGGTAGAATTTATCAAATGCCATCCATGGGCCAAGCGTTGTGCTAAGTATTTCACGTGCTTAATTCATTTATGCAGCCTCATGAGATGGCTGCAGATACAGAGACTGAAACAGATGGGCAATAATTTGCCCCAGATCAGTAAGTATGGGAATCAGGGTTCCAAGAGACAACTTGACACTGGTGCCCACACCCAAGGAGACCCACTACGCCTATAATCTACCACCGAGTCTGTGGGCTCTACTTTCACAGCACGTGCCCTGCTCACTCTTGTCTTCACCAGCGTGCCCTCATCTAAGCTGCTCTGGGATCTGGGCTGGGGACTGCAGTGGCGTCCAGCTCGGGGTTCCTTCTCCCATTCTCACCACCAACCGACGCTCCACAGGAGAGCTACGGGGGAACAACAGGATACAAGTCAGACTTGGATCTGATTTTGCTCCAAGGTGCAAAGCGTCAGCTGGCCTCTCCACTCCTCTTAGAATAAGTCAAGGTCGCTCTATATTCTTTGCAACTGCATCTTGTCTGAGCATGGCTGACCTCCTCACCCCAGCCCTTCCTCCTCTTCTCACTTAGCACACTCTCCTTTCCCTTTGCTTCACGTGCCAAGCTCACATTGCCATTGGCTTTTGCTTTTATTTGACACATCCCTTTCATTGTCACATGGAATATTTCTTGTCACTCAGATGAGAAAACCTAATGTCACCTTCTGAGGGAGTCCATCTGTATCTTCCAAGCTAAAGCTATCCACTCCTTTCCCTATTTGCTCTCATAGCCCATTAGGATTTAGATCTGAAATGTCCCTCAAAACTGCCATGCGTTCAGAGGTGGTATTTGAAAGGTGATCGGATCGCAGGGGTGTTCTACTTACCAGTGGGTTGATCGACTGATGACTATGTAGCTGTAAGCGCAGTTAAGAGGCGGGGCTTGCTTGGAAAAGGAAGGTCACAGGTCACTGGGCATGTGACTTAGAAGGCTGTATTCCTGTCTCCTGCTGTGCTCCTCCTTCTTGCTTTTAATTCTTGGCGGCCACGGCTTGAACATCTTTCTGCTGTTGCACTCTTGTACCTAATGTTTTTGCTCTGGAGCCAGTGAACCATGAACTGAACCCCCAAACCGTGAACTGAACTACAATTCTCCTTCTTTAAATTGTGGGTGTGAGGTATTTTATCCCAATGCAGAAAACTGACTAATACACCCCTTGTTTTATTTTCTTCTTAGCACTTTTCTCAATACAAAAATATTCATCTCCTTTTTATTGATTTCCTTGCTGTCTGCCTCCCTTCCAACATCAGGAAATTGTTACGCTCCATACAGTAGAGATCTTGTCTGTTGTTGTCACTGTTTCATCTGCTGAGCCAAGAACATGACCTGACCCAAAATGAGCATTTACATATAAAAATTTTACAAAATAAAGATATCAGTGGGTTAGTTAATTAATGCATGACAGAATATGTTGCTTTGAGCACATATTTTGCTGAATTTCTCTTAGTAAGATCAATAAAACTGCGAGCAGTCAATGTTATATAACAGGAAAGATACAGCGAAGGTATAAACAACTCCACAATGAAACAAGTAACCAGAGAATATGTAATGTAGCTCTTGAAATTTTTCTCATGCCTCCTATTGTATCTCTGATTATTGTAGTTTTTCATTTTTTGTTCTCCTCTTTACCTCTCTGGAACAAAAATGTTTGAGATCTTGTATGTATCAAATATTATACTACTGGTTTGGGTACATAAATAAATGAAGAATTCTAAAAATGGCACAAATACTCTTTTTGTGATTTGTGAAAAGAATTTCTGAACAATGGGATATTAGGCAATTGATAAGAAAACTCAATAAGGCTGAAACCATAGCCCACTTAGATATTTGGGAGGCTGAAGAAAGTGGACCATTTGAGCCCAGAGTTTGGGAAAAGCCCACATAACATAGTGAAATTCATCTTTAAAGAGATTATAGAATTTTAAATTTTAATAGTAGGGGGAAATATGTAACTCCGTAGACTTTTTAGAAAAATATGGTATATCTCAAATATTTAAAATACATTGAAAATTAGAAATACTTTTAGTGATAGAAATCACTAAAAGGTTTTGCTTCCTGTTTGTGTAATTAGAAATCTTCTTTCTTGTTCGAAAGTCAGCTTATGTTCAGCTGTGCTTCAAAAACAAATCATCCCCAAATCTCATTTCTCTCTCATTTTTGTGTCCACCTTGGTGGGGTGAGATATAGCTCTGTCCCTCGTTCTTTTCTCTTTTACCCAATGCTGGAGGGTGGAGCCTCCTACACTTCAGTCCCACAACAGAAGTGGACAAAGATTTTGTCTTGAGAGTGTCACATGTCTTGGGAGCGTCCCTCCCATTCCATGTGTCTACATAACCATGCTGGGACACTCTGCAGAGGAACTGAATGCCTCCTGCAGAGAAAGCCCTGAAATATTTAACAAATAAAGTAGCCCACCTCAGACCACTCTGTATCTCCCATTTTTTGCAATGCATATACATAATATTTATTGATAGAAAAGTCAATGACATGGATTTTAAAGAAATTTTAATTTTCTTTAGCTAGAAAGGCATTTAGCTGCAAATAACAGAAAATGTGACTTCCAGTGGCTTAAAACGTTAAGGTTTGCTGGGGTGTGATGACACATTTGGAATCTCAGCTACTTGCTAAGGCAGAAAGATCCCAGGTTCAAGGCCAACCTGACCACATGCCTCGCTGCCCTATGGAAGGGAGGCTGAAGCCGAGGGAAGAAAAGCAGGCGGCCGCTCTGTCTCTCCACCAGGAAGGCCATGCTTCTCCATGTAGCCCCCTGCGGACTTCCCCTCCATGTGTCCTGTCAGCCACACCTTCACTTAATGGAGCTTGGGAGACCAGACTGTTGTCACTGGAGCAGAGCAATCGTCTCCTTTGCCGCAACTTTGCGTGCTGGGGTGTTAAACAAGTCAGGTTACGTTAAAAAGGAGCATAGAGGACTGGATATTGGCTATGTGCGAGTCTCAGAAGCCAACAGAGAGTGCCATTAATTCTGACAGTGAATCTGGTGGGTATTTTAGCTGGTTTTAGGGAAATATCATGAGTGTACTGTATCTTGGTCACGTTCTCATTGCTGAGACTAAGTACCTGACACCCACAACTTAAAGGAGGAGAGGTTGATTTTGGCTCACAGGTTTAGTCCATGGCAGCTGGCTCCAAGGGAAGAACAAGATGGCAGAGGAGCATGGAGGAAGAGAAAGGGGTTCAACCCATGGCAGCCAGGAAGCAGAAGGAGAAAGGAGAGGAAATGGGGACCAGAACACACGCTTCCAGGTCATGTCCCCAGTGACCACCTCCAAGCAGGTTCCGTACCTAACAGCACGTTTGTCTGTGAAGTCATCAGTAGATGAATCTAGTAAATAGTACAGCATCCCTGTGACCGCACCCCCTTCCATGCTTATAAGACTTCGGGGCCATTTTAGATCTAAACTGTAACACACCCTAAGAAAACAGGGGCAGTGTGTCCCACAGTATGAGATCTCGTGCGCCATAGAAGATAGTTAAAGAAATGCTAACCGGTTAGCCTGACGTAACTAGAGTGTACAGTATTCTACTATTGAGAGGGGGGTGAAGCTGGGGAGAAGCCATAGGTCAGGTGAGGGATTCAAAATACTTTTCTTCTCATCATTTCATTGATTTTTCACACATACACGGTGCAGCTACTGCTGATTTCCCCATTTTATAGATGCGGAGGCTCCAGCTTATGAAGATGAAGGTCACTGAAGCCATTGAAGGTCACATAGCTGAGGAGACATAGCTTTCGGACTGAATTTGATCTTCACTGTAGAGCCCTGGAGCCACACCCTCGACCTTCACCCTGACACCGGGACCCCACCCGTCCTCTCCCGCAGTGACCCCCCCCCCCAGGAAGCACATCGTGACCACTGTCCAACAACTAAAACCCTCCATGGCAGAGAACACCTGTGTGTGGAGACAGACGTAGGTAAGAAGGGTCTGGAAAACTGAGATGGAATTTGCCAAGAAGACGCTCCTTGTTGTTTGCACCTTTCAAATTAGAGCGCAAGAGAGACTCCCTCAGAAAGCTTTGCTCCCCCCCTCGTCACCTCCTTTATCTGTCATAAGCAAGAAATCCCAGGAGCCCAAGTCTGGCGGTCACCTTCCACTGCCTCAAGAGAGCTGAGCTGAGCAAATGGCTTCCTGGAAACATCCTCCGCAGCTAGGCCGGCTGCTTCGGAGGCACTGCCCGAGATGCTCATAAATGCTGGCAATCCATCTGATGGCTAGATCTTTATTCTTCATACCCACGTTCACTTCCAGTACCCAATAGACCTTACAGTCACGTGGTCCTCTATTTGATTTAGACTACAACATTTCTTCAGCTTTCACTTTCTTATTTATAAGATTTCTTGATAAAAAATGCAGTTTTTTCTGCTACCACATTTTTTACAAACACAGAGACGCATTATAAAAATGCACAAAACAATAAAGGACATTCTTGTCTCACTTTGAAACCATCAGCGATCTCAGTGTTCTTCAACTTTATTTCAGTGTGACATAGGCCAGTGTTTCCTAGTTAGGTTCTGCTTTGTAGATGAATTCTTTACCATGCTGGACTTCTCATGGGACACTTGGTGCCCTGGTCAGCTCTCGCACCCCTACATCATCTCAGCAGTAATTCCTTTTAAAAATCTCCACCTTCCTTTCACACATGCCCTCCATGGGTATTAATCAAGTTTCACATCTGAAAAATGCATAATTACATGTACTTTATGTGCATAGATCAGATGAAATATTCTCGGCACGATTCCTAATACATACACAAGTAGACAAGCCCTTCTGAGGGAATGGGCTAGTCTGAACCAAACTGCATTGTAACTTCTTCCTTCTCCCGGAAGTGTTTAAATGAACACTTCTAATTCACTACTCCACTGTAGTTTCTCCGTTCTGGCTCCTATTCATTTAAGAAAGTAGATATGTTGAGGAAATGTTTTCAGAAATGTACAGCTCTATGATTGCTGTAAACTAGAATTTGGAAAAAAAGTCATGGGACAGAGGGAAACAACCCATCCTGGAAAAGATGAGAATTGCAATCAGTCATATAAAGTCTCCTTGAAGTTTCCTTGCCTTATAGATCCACGGATGGGAAAGCTGATTCATAGATTGCAAAATTATCTTTCAGGATATTGTGCTTCCTTCAGTGAATGGGAAGCTAAATCCTATAATCCAAAGCAATCATCCAATTTCTAAAGTCCTATAAAGTTACTAGGATTGGGTCTATCGATCTCCAGCATTTAAGTAGTGAATGCTTTCCGATTATGCTAGCCTGCAGTGTCCTCTCACATATGGTAAATCCCTCCTCACAAATGGATGACTGGGGCCTAAATGTGGCTTCCATCCACGTAGGCGTATCTGCAGACTCTAGGCATGTAGATGTTTTTCCACAGAGACTAAGCAAAGAGCATGTGAAAACATTCACAAAAGTTCAGCTGCTCTCCAAAAGCAATGAAAATAAAGAAGGGAGAAAAGGTTGTATTAAACACCTTATCAGTTGTAGTAATTCTACTTTAGATTTCAGTTTTACATAGAACTATTCTAGGAGCATAGCTATTTCTTTAATTTAAAAAAATTTCACTCAGCTGTATAATGCAGTCATGCTTTCAGTGTGGTCACCATTCTGCCCTGGACCCTGGGAGGCAAAGCTTTATAGATGGCCAATTGCCTTTTTGGCTATTGGCTTCCAATTGGGTTTGTTCAGTAATAGAGCCCAAGGGACTGGCTATGGGCTGAGCATGCTTCCCCAAACCGCTGTACTGGTGGCATGGCCTGCAGTGCGGTGTGCTGAGAAGTAACCGAAACTTGAAGAAGTGGAGTCTACCCAGCAACACGCTCCTGAACTTCAGGAACTGTGAGCTATACGAACCTCTTTGCTTTACAAAGTATCCAGCATCAGGTGTTTTGTCAGAGGCTAAGAGATAAATAGGATAGGTAAATGGGAGGGAGGGAGAGAGAAATTTTTCTTTTTTAACACAACCTCTTCTCTTATGCCTGAAGTTCCAGCTCATAGCTATTCCAGATTCCAGTAACCATTTCTTTTCCTTGTCCTTCTGAGACTGGTGGTAGGAATACCTCTCTACTGTTGCTAGCCCTGGGACACTGGACCATTTCTTTTGGTTTCCCTAAACCCTGGACTAAGTTCTTCATTAATTACCTCACAATTAACCCAGGGCTGTCATCTCTTTCCTGCTGGAACTGTGACTGGCATATTCACCTTTTGGAATGTGCTGGAGTCACCTCATAATCACTTTATCAATAATGGCTCCATGCACTGGTGTGGCAGTTCAGATGCTTGAACCAGGTCACAGCTCAACCACTTTTCTTGCATTGTGATCTTGAACAAAGTTCTTTTCTACCTCTCAGTTTCCTCATCTACAAAACAAAATGGATAGTAGAGAAGAGTAAATACCTGTTGGTGTTCTTTCAAAGATTAAAACAACTTAGAATAATGCTTTGTACATAGTAAATACTTTCAAATGTCCATGGATTCTGATGTCTTCATACATGCCGTGATACTCTTGGTAATAGATACTGAAACAGTATGAAAAAATATTGATGTATCTAAAGGTGAGCTCGTAGGATCACGATTTCAGAGTTTTTACTCATTAACATTTGTAATTGAAGATAAGCATATTGGACTAATTTCCTCTGAACCTTGGGTGCCATTTTTAATATAATTGTTCAAAATTCAACTATGGTGGCAAATTAAATTGTAATTGATGAAGCACACATTCATTAGTGATGAAATTGATGGTGCTCTTAAACAGGTTAACTGAGACGAGTTTAATGAAAGGACTATTTATAAAGAAGGATGAAATATTCCAGTGTTAGTGGTATCTAGGAACTATTACCATTCTTAGGACTGAAGGGACAATGTACAAGAAATGAAGAGGAACAGATTACCCAGACATGGGGACCTCTGACCTGTAACTGTGGGGAGACTACTTATGAGGACTTGGGGTCTTCACCAGAAAGCCGTGGAGACAAACATTCTGAACAGTGCCTCTTTTCACCTTCAACCTTCTCCCGACACCTCTGCTTGAGGAGGGGCCAGGGGATGCATCTGACCGAGCCCATAGGATGTAGCCTCCTGGGAAGCAGAACAGAATGTGGAAGTGTGGATGGGAAGAGCCTCCTTACAGAAGGACAGCGGAGGATGCCCTGCCCAGCGTACAAGACCAACACACATGGGTTCCTGTGAGCACTTTGTCCTGGGTGTGCATTTCTGTGTCCTTCCAAAGAACGCATCAGCAGTTCGGACTGGCTTTTGAAGGGATCTTATGACCTTAGAATGTAGCATTGTGAATAATACATGGAAATTCTGTCCATGCCGTAATAGAAGTAACTTTCCCAAGAAATGTACCCCATCGAAGCCATCGTAGGCATGGAAAACACCTTTGTCATGGATTCTCTTCCTGAGGATAACTATGATGACAAAAATGACAGGGCCTGAAACAATCACTATTAATCTTTACTATGGACTGTCCCTTCCAAATCACTCTATACTGTAGGTGTCCACACTGTACATGTATGTGTAGGGAGAGGGGGATGGTAGGTTACATGACAGTAAGGGACTGGACAGAGCTCACATGGCCAGAGCAGCAGCCTCTGAGAACAACGACACATCACATTCTGCCTAGCAGCTGGGAAACCAGGTTAGATCCCAAGCAGTTAGAGACACAGGTCAATGGGAAAGAAATCAAAGCAGAAAAAAATATTAGTAGTGTTCAACAGAACCGAAGCCTTGCTAAAAGTGCCCTTGTGCTTTGGAATAATTTAGTTTTAGAACAAAGCCACAGAGATAATATTTTCAGTTTATCTTGACATGTGCATCTGCTATAATCATGGTTCAGACCTTACAACTAAGAAATCAACATTGATGGTTACTATTAAGTAAATTTCAGAGTTCCTATGGATTTGACCAGTTTTTAATTAACATTCTGTCAGTTTTCAAAATATAAGAAACTAAAAACCAAAAAAAACCAGAAAAATGTTAGCAACTGACCAAGAGGGAAATGACAGCTTACGACAGCATATACAGTGGTCTCTGACCCAGGCCCTGCAAAAAGTCCCGAAAGCCTTGGTCATTTCCTTAGTGTGGAAGCACTGAGAACTGTTGTTCTAAAAGGAGTCTCTGCCTCGGTCCCTGAGACAGGACTGTGACTACCCGTGGGGACAGGGGCCCTAATACTCAGTCTTGGGCCCCAGCGTCTTGCACAGAGCCCCTAAAACCGCTGTAATGTCCCGAGTGACAGAGGACCCGATGCAGAGCCCCACACTCCCTGGGAGTTCCCTGGTGATAGGAACATCTTTGGTTCTAATGAGGGGACTCTCGCTGGGCTCTTGGGGGGGGGGAATCACCAGAAAGACCAAGCTGTGATGCTCAGCATGGCGCTTCCGTGCCCCAGCTCTTCTCCTTGTGGAGACAGGAGGTGGGCTGGAGGTGCACTGCATAACCAGCCACCCCCTGGGTGAGTCCTCCTGAGCCGGCTGTGGAGAGTGGGCAGTGTCCCGGGGTGGCGGGGAGCCCATTCCGGGGCTGGGATGATGGCTGGGGGCCCAGGATCTCCTGGGCTCAGGCCCTGGCTAGGCCTCGCCCCGTGTTTCTCTCCATCGACTGCTGCTCTGCAGCTCTCATCGCCTCTTTCGTGGCTGAACCGGTCAGTGGACGGGGCTACCGCCTTGAGTTCTGAGAGCCGCGCTCACAAAGTATCAAACCCCGGTGAGGGGAGGCTGAGCTGCTGCCCAGCTCGGAAACGCAGCTCCCGCCCTGGCTTGCAGTTGGCACCTGAGTTGTGGGATCCGTTGCTGTCTCCTGGGGACACGGTCAGCACTGCACCAAAGGAAAGGACACTTCTGCAGTGTCCATGGGTGGATTGCTTGGTGGGTGAGAAATGACCCGCACACATCCGGGTTCTCAAACACTGGGAACTGCAGGGAAACACGCATGAGCAATCGTGTTAGGACAATGAGAGGTGGTGCAGATTTTTAATTCGTAAGACGGACCGTTTGGACACGCTGACCGCCAGTCGCCATGGCAGGAGAGCCCTGTGAGTGTTTCTGTCCATGGCATAGGAGCAGGGTTGGTGCGGGCCCAGGTGGGATCTAGGGCGCTGACCCAAGTGTGCCGACCCCTGTCCCTCTGCATCCTGCTGCGGTCTGAGCTGGGACCCGGGCTATGCCAGGTGACTCGGTGGCTCTGAGGAGCAGGGCATTCTCATTGGATCTGTCAGGAGAGATAAATTTATTCACAGTTTTTTAAAAAATGTATTTGCAGCAAAATGGATGCAAAAAGAAACTTCTGGGAACTGATAAAAATAATATCTAACAGAAACATATAGCAAACTTCTACTTAAAAGTTTAAAGGCATTTTTATTAATATCAGGAATGAGACAGGGTGAATGTTATTGTCACTGCTACTTAATACTGTACTAGAGATCCTGCCACTACAATAAAGCAAGAAAAAGAAATATGATAAATGATATTTAGGGATAGGCAAAAATAGGCATTATTTTCAATACTAGGAATAGATTTACATACAAAATGAAAAAAAATCTATGGTTATTAAAATGTATGAGAATTCAGTGAACTTTCTGAATACAAAATCAATTATATTCCTGTAACTAATCACTCAGTTTTGGGACAGCTGAATTTTCATGTAGGAAAGAAATTAAATTAAGTGTGTAAATTATTCAAATCAACAAAATGAATCCAAAATTCATTAGGGACCTACATAGGAAACAAAACTTTAAGTGTATCAGAAAAATATGTTAAAATAGCCAACCTTATAAACTCAAGGTAAGGAAAGAGTTTCAAAAGCTCAAGTCATAAAGAAGAAGTTCAATACATCAACTTCTGTCCAGCACTTCTGTCATTAACTGTCACTAACCCTCATACAATTGGGAATCCATAAGTCACAGACAAGGAGCAGGTAGCATGCACAAGACTAACCAATAATTAGCATCAGAAAATATAAATAACTTCACAGAAATATGAGGGGGCAATCCAGCAGCAAATGAGCGCCCAGCCTTGCTGGATTTCATGAACTTATGGGTGTGGTGCTGGAATCCAGCTGCATAGGACAGAGAACAACCAAGATGACCCCCCCCCCCATCAGGATAAGTGATTTCTAGTGCTGGGTGGCTTTTTTCTATTCCCTTTATGTCAAGACTAAAAGAAAAAATATTTTCCTGTTCTCATCCCTCAACCTCCATTCTTCTCCTTCTCAGGCCAGTGACAACAAACACATCACCCCACATTGGGTTTAAGAAGCAGGGGGCCCTAGGAGCCCACCACAGAGGGGCTGGAAAGGTACAACTGATCCACTTTACTCTTTCCAGGGGAAACTACCTTACCACTGGTGGGGGCACAGGCAGAGTCAGACTTTTGATGGAAAAAGGAGGAGAAGGAGAAGGAGGAAGATGACAAGAAGGAAGAGGAGGAGAAGGAGAAGGAGGAGAAGACGTAGAAGAGGAGGAGAGGAGGAAGAGGAGAAAGAGGAGGAGAAGTAGAAGGAAGAGGAGAAGAAAGAGAAGAGGAGAAGAAGGAGAAGGAAGAAGAGAAGAAAGAGAAGAGGAGGAGAAGAAGGAGAAGAGAAGGAGGAGGAGGAGGAGAAAGAGAAGGAGAAGCGGAAGGAGAAGGAGAAGGAGGAGGAGGAGGAGGAGGAGAAGGAGGAGAAGGAGGAGAAGGAGGAGGAGAAGGAGAAGGAGAAGGAGAAGGAGGAGGAGGAGAAGAAGGAGAAGGAGGAGAAGGAGG